>VZUI01022300.1:0-48597 GCA_013401135.1 Cettia cetti
TCTCCTCTCCTCTCCTCTCCTCTCCTCTCCTCTCCTCTCCTCTCCTCTCCTCTCCTCTCCTCTCCTCCTTTATGAAGATATAACTAATCCCACAGACTGTAGAATGTATGGGACTGCAACAGTAGGATTGAAAAAGATCTGAAAATTTTAATATATGATCATATACTTTTCAAATAAAAACATTTTTTATAATAAATGTCATTCTATCAATACACTTGTGCAAAATGAAATTGGAACTCTTAGGAAATTTAAGCCTCAGTAAAGAGATATTTAATACAGTTAGATACTTTGAATTATGTTAGGAAGTTTTGTCTTCCTGTGACAGCATGTCTAAAACTTCTCCAAAAGCTTTATGGAAATGCTTTTTGATTCTTTATCAGAGGCTTGTTACTAGAATGTGCCCTTGGAGTAGCATAATCTGAATCTCATACTTCAGGAAAATCTTTGTTTTCTTAATTCAATCAGTTTAAAGCAATGTACTTAAGTGATTGTTTTCCAGCACTTACAGAATCATATTTTATGGCATCAAATTAGGTAAAAAAGGCATTTCTTAACATTAAAACAATCACTTCAGAAACCAGGTTGATAATGGCTTTTGTCTTTGGCCCTTGGGATTTATTAAGGGAATGAGTTTGCCTGCAAGATTTCCCACTCTGAAGAAACAAATTCTTTCCAGTTGGAAAAAGTTATATCTTTAAAATTAAAGGGAAATACAGTTAAAATCAGACATGCTTGATATCCTAGAAATGATATAAGAGGTCCATCTGAGGAAGAAACATCTGGGTTTTTCAATTATTTTTTTTTAATTAGAGACATTTTATCAAACTAAGAAAATTCTGCTTGATCTTACTTCTGATATCAGAAGTGAACTTGTGAAGGACTTGTTCTGCTAGGAGACTGAAAATTCATAACTCACTGTCTAAGCATTGATGCAGGGTTGAGACTGAAATTACAAGTGTTCCTGAAGACAGATTGACATTCAGGGCCAACTTTACACCATCTCTTACAATTGATGGAAATATTTAACTGGATGGGCTCAGCTGGACAACTTGAAAAATTATTTCATATCCTGAGCTCAAATGATTAATAAATATTTGATACTTGGCAATAAATCACAGCCTTATCAGGCAAAAAAAGAGCAGCCATTTTTGTAACCTAACACTGTATCAATAAAGGATATCATATATATATATATATATGCACACAAAAGAAAAAAAAGGAACACAAAGGGATGCAAATGGTGGACATGTCACTGAATCCTTGAAGTTATGGCATAGAGGCATCTTATTTGCCATAACCACAGGATATATTTTCAAAATATTAAAATATATATCCTACTTTTTCATGGAATTTGCCTTGTCCTAATGTCAGACGAAAAGATAGCAGAGAAAAACATCTTGGTCATTTGGTACAAAACCTCAAATTCTTATAATCAGAAGTTATCAACTGCATGAAGTTCTGTATTTACCTTAGTAACAAGAATTTTAATCTCATGAGATCAGAGTAGTTTTTAAGAATATGGGTCACATGGAGACATTCACTTTAATACTTGCAGTAGCTGCTTTTGATTGCTGACTTGCTTGCTGTGACTGTCTCTGCCCTGAACAAACTGGAAAATTATAATTTTAGCATGTGAGGGACATGGGACTGATTTCAGAGCAGTCCATTCCTGGTCTGCAAGGTTCTGTAAAGTTTCTTTTTTTTTTCTTTTTTTTTTTTTTTTTCATTAGGCTGGATAAAACAAAATCCCCTTCACAAGTATAGGGTATTTGTAGACCTGAAACCAACATTATTATCATAAAACTACTGCTTTCTCCTCTATGTAGCCCTTCATATGTCTATTTTAACATCTACAAAAATAAAAATGCAGCCTTCTGGAACAAAGGGAACTATTTTCAAAGGGGGAGGAGGAGCACAGCTCTGCTGTAGAGAGACAGAAACCTCTGTGCAGCATGTTGCAACCATGAGTAAAACATCCATCTGAGCAACATCACAGGCAGTGAGTAGAATTTTATTTTTTCTCTTTTGTCCTTTTTGCAGCAGACAGACAGTCCTATGGAGCCACCCTGGGTTTCCTGTGGGTGGTCAGCGACCTTCTTGTGTTATGTCTTAGTATGTGCCACCCCTACATTTTGTGCCTCATGGGACACATCTTTGGGCACCCTGAACCAGCCCAGAGCTGAGTTGTGTAAAGTCAGCCTGGAGATCCTCCCTATAGCAGGAGTGACCACAGTTCTGCCCTGCCACTAAAAGGAAATTTAGGGATGCCCTACAACAGGAAGCAACATCCACAGTCTTATGGTCATCTCTCCTTCTGCTATTTGGCAGTCCTATTAATCTTGTGCCAAACAGCTCTAGCCAATTACAAATATAATTTTTTGAATTGTTTTTAGAGAACTATTCAGGGCAACTGCAAAATCATATTCCAGCACAGGAAATGGAAATAGTTAAAGAAAAAAAACTTCAGTCAAACCTATAGGTTTGTGGTGTGCAGACATGTGCATGTGTGTGTGCTGCACCTTCCAAATAGCTTTGCTTTGCCTCCTGTCATCCTGTGTGCTTTGCTGAGAGCTCAATTTTTTTAGTTAGTTTATTTTTTTCTAATTTAAAATCATTACATCAGCATATGTATTTAAGACTAAGAGAAGTGCTGACAGGCTGCAGAAGACAGTGAAACGTCCTGATATGAGAGTCCTGTGTTTGGAATTTGAGTTTCTGTCACAGTAAACATTTCCAGATTCCTAGCCCCTTACATAACTTGGTAAATCCTGTCATCTGTTTCAGATAGCATCTACTTGTAAGGCTGGAATGAGCAGTGCAAACATTCCTGAAATCCCTCCTGTTTGCCATACCAACGGGTTCACAAGAACATCAACAGCATACCTGAAAAAGAATATAATGCTTTGAGTGCTTAAAACGTTTCATTGCAGCAGCAAGAAATGCACTGCACCAGCTGAGCTGGAGAGAAAATAGTTTGAAGAAAGAGGTGTTTTTTTAATTATTATTTTTAATCAGTCTCTGATTTCTATAAACTTTGTCTTTTTCTTTAAGTAAACTTGCCCCAATATCCCTATCATCCTGTGTTTAGAATTTTTTCTAAAGTTTTCCCTGTTATGGCACTTAAGGTCATCTAGAAATTATGACTTATGTATTTAAACTTCTTAGCTTCCTTGGAAGTGTGGATATGCAACAGCTGAATATGAGAATTTACTTGCAAACACCCTGAAAGCACACAGATGTTATTGCAGCACTTCTGGGAAAGGCAGGTCTAGTTTTGAAGAAAAAGGAGCGAAAATTAAGAATGGGAGTCTGGGACTGTCTCTTTTCTGCACGAATAAACACACTGTGTTAGTCTGTGTGCAGTGCCGGTGTAGTAAGAAAATTCATAGCATCCCACTGTTTAATGTTTTACCTTTTTATTGAGTGTTTTGGTATTTTGCTCCTGTTAAATTACATAGAGTTTACAGGAATATTAGTAATCTCTAGGATTTCTAAAGAGGGGCTTTTATTTCATTTTTATGGGGCATAGGTAAAATTATCTATTTGCTTTTCTGGCTATGTGGGTTTTTTTTAAGTTTGAGAGTGAGTGAAAGGCATCGTAATTTGTATTGGCGTAAGCTAAGCACTGAATTTGTTCCTGAAGGGTTTATGAGGCTTGTTATGAAAACAGAAAGTATCTGAAGTGTAAATCCTTACAGCAGAAGAAAACAATATAAGCATGATATGTGAAGACAGTTCTGTATCAATTATGAAACCAACCTAAGGTATGCTTTAGAACTTGCTGGGTCATTTTTTTTCACTACTGCGCTAATTAGGAAATATTTCCTAAGGGTAAATGGACTAAAAACAACCAGATGAAGCTACAACGCAAGCATATAGGAAAAGAGATTAAAATTGGTAAAGTGCCAAAACCAGGATCCAGTCAGAGATGAAAATCATTGTACTCTTTATTGCTGCTACTATTTTTAAGTTTTTCACAAGAAAATTTCATACAAACAACATTTCCCCTGCTCACTTCAATTAAGGTGTTGGTCACTATGCAGCTGGAAATAAAGTATGGATGACTACTGGAAGTGTAGAAAATTATGACAGAGTAAATGTTGACAAAGCTGCCTTCGAGTGTGTGTCTGGTAAAAAAAAACAATGGGAAAAGTCACCCTCCAGGGGACAGCTGAGCTAAGAGGCCCTGGAGCACAGATATCTCTCTCCCAAACCAACTTTACAAACATTTGGGATTCTCTTCTGTATGACCCCTAAAGGAAAGATCTGCTAGATTAGAATTATGTATAATAGAAACAGAACACATTTGAGGCAAAGGGATACAGATCTTTCCAAAGGAAGAAACAGAGTGGCCAAGGACATCTTCCAGCTACGTGGACAGAGCAGAACTGAGAGTCCAGCCCAGAGCATCAGGAACAATCCTGATGCCCTTCCTCAGGAGCCACTGGCACCTTATAGCCAAGGTGATAAGTGTCTCAATACAATTTCAGTCCTCCTTTCAGCCCCTTGCATCCCAACAACTTTTTTTCTTTCTCATTCCTTCACTTTGCCCACCAAAAAGAGGGTCTAACAAGAGTATTTCATCCCTTCTGATGTCAAAGGTGAAGCAGAGACCATTAGAGGGACATGTTATGGCACATGGGAGATTGTATAACTCACTGCTCATGAGCAGCTTTCAGGGTTCCAATCAGCCACTCTGTGGCCCAGACCAGCTCTTTGCTAGAAGGCGCTGTCTTTATGCCTCAAAATCCTGGCCACTCTGCATTTCCACAGACCACTCCACTTTGACTCATTTGGAGATATTTTTCATGCTTTTTAACGAGTTCAATGTCAGGTGTAGGTGTTGCAGAGGGATTTTCCTCCCAAAAAGCTATGGATTACTTTTAAAATATGTCTTCCACTGTCCTGGAGCTGGTGACTTCTCTCTGAGACACAGCACATGCTCAGCTCTGCTCCTAGCGTTGTCTACTGTGGGTACAGATAACAGGTCTTAGCAGCAGGAAGATCCAAAGGAAAGGAGTCACTTGAGGACTTTAAAGACCCTCCAGTTTCTTATTCATTTGACATAACTAAGAATGACCATGGTCTTGTCTTTTGTGACTATGGGACTGTTTCATTCCTTTAAAGACTGACAAGAAACAACTGGGTTGAGAGACAATTATTTGGTGGTGATACAAGCTTTGTATTTTGAACTTCTGGGCCACAGCACCAGATTGACATTTCTTCATCATTCAGGTTTCCTGACTGCCAGGCTCCATAAATAGAATTCTAACAGCTGGGCTGAGTGCAGTCCGAGTAAATACAGTTTTCAGGTTATAGACATAAAAAGGACTCCTAAACAATTAATTCCTTTGTCTTGTAAATGACATTTTCTTCACTTTAACTAATTCCTGTCTTCTTGTATTGATCAAGATTAAGCTATTTCATCAGAAGTCCTCCTTTTATACTTCCTTGTTTTCAAACCTTTATATTTCTTCTTGGATTATAGTATAATTCTGCTTTGCTGAGGTCTTACTTCACTAATGAAGCTTGAGTCCCTTTATATGTTTTCATGTAATCAAGTCTGCTGGGTTTGGCCAAATTTTTGCACAATTTTTTTATGATCTCCTTTCATTTTCTTTAACTAAATATGCAGAGGTAGATACAGAAGCACATAATATATAATAGTCTTTGGTCTGATAAACAGTTATCTTAAATTTGCTTTTACATGTTGCCCTTTTATAAAATGCAGGCAAAACAAAATAAGTGACTACATTGCGCTGCTGAGAAAACCCATTTTCAGGAAACTAAATATCAGATATGACTGTTATTGCAGAACTCTGATATATATCGAGAGATACATCATTCATTTAGGTTGAAATTAAAAATATAGCAAAGATATTCTGTCCACATAAATTATCATAAATAAATATTTTTACAAGATCAAGAGCTAGCTCATGTTTTTCCTATCTATAGGTCACTCTTCACCTTCCACTCATTAATTTGATGTATTTGGTGACCTTTTCCATAGAACATCCTCAGTTATCAGGTTGGAATAGTAAAATTCTTGGTTTAGATTTATATTTAAGCAATCTGTGCAGAGGGAGATTGTTCTAACAAGGTTCATCTACTAATCTTAACAATATTGATAAAAATATAGAATAAACCAATTTGTTCAGTATTGGTTCATCCTTTTACTTCTTTTTTTAATAGAAGAAATAACCTTACAAAAGGTCTTAGAAAACAAAAAACAAAACAAACCCAAAAAAAACCCCAAACAAACAAACAAAAAAACACACAAAAAAAAAACCCAACCAAAAACCCCCATCACAATGGAAAGCTATAACCTGTTGCCTGAACACAACATATGCTTTTCTGGAAGTGCAAGGCAAATAAAATGCTTCCAATAAAATTTTTGACACTCCTGCCAGGAGTCATGCTTTGTGCTGATTACTGAAGTGCTTGGCACTGTTTGTCAAATGCAGCTATTATTTCTCAGAAACCCTGTGTTGCAGAGGCACAAAAAGCCACGGTTCCTGAAAGATGTACACCAACAAATGTTTATATCTGCTCATATCTACAGTCATTTTTCATGTTTGTTTAACAAAAAAAGACAAGATCCTGAAGACTTCATGATGATTTGACTTATGTCTTCTCTAACTGTCCAATTAGTCATGATGCTACAAAGGGAGATATTAGTGCCATATGGAATGCAAGTTGCTGAAGACACCAAGCTCTTTTTCCCTCTCATGAAGAACAGGTAAAACAGTCAGTCACTCTAAAGCCTGATGGATGTGGGAATTTAGCTTTCAAGTAGCTGTTTCACATAAAAACTCATGAAGTGAGAGACAACAGAAACATGGCCCTTCTGTGCTATCAAGGAAAGCTACAATCTGTGCACTGCATTTTCTCTTCCCTCTCAAAAGGGTTGTGATAAATCCAATAGGATTTACTTGCCTCAAAGTGAAAGATTTTGTTTGGATTTAGTTGCAGTGAAATTTAGAAACTCCTAATTTGAATTTTAAAATATACTTGTGGAATTCTTTTATGTCAGTTTGCTCACACAGTGGGGTTTTTCTCTTATATATTTCTTAGGCATGTATGTGTCACTTTATAGTTTATAATGGTGCTTGTGTTTTATTAGCTTCAAAGTACTTTTATTTTTTCCTTCTTATATTTTATATACTTGAACATTAAACTCTTGTTGTTATTATTACAATTGCCAGCTCAGGTCCATCCATTTTTTTTTTTCTGGATGCTATTTTTTTTTTGCTATTCTTTTGCTATTTCTGCAATGATATCTCAGTTTTGTGTTATTTTAAACTTAGCTACCTACACCTTCCTCTTTTTCTTTCCCCATTTAAGATATTAAATGAGGTGAGTGTTGAGTGATATTCTTGAGCTTCACAAGTAATTTCCTTTGGAACTTTTGAGTTCCCATCAGCCTTGCCCATTACTTTTCCTAAGTTACAGTCACTCCACAATATTGATACATATCTTCTTTTTTTTTCCTCTATTTTATTTCCCATATGCCATCAGACAAAATGTTATATTACAGTCCAGGTGGATGAAATGTGAATGTTTATGTGTATGATTTTGTTTATAAAGTCAGTTATTTAATGATGAGAGTTAAAACATTAGTCTTTGAGGGTCATTCTTGGATAAACAGGTTTGGTTTTATTCATATTCTCTTGCATAATGCTGAAATTTATATTCTGTTCCCATAGTGGCATTGAGTGGACAATGTCTGTCAAAGAAACAAAAAAAAGCAATACTCCCTTAGTGTCTTTGAGGAAGAGAGAGAGTTCAGGAACAGAATTAAACTTTTGGAGTTCCAAGATTAAAATCAATACTAAATTGTATTGAAAAAAAATCCAATCTCCATTTTTCTTTACTGCTCAAATACCTTTATTTTATTTATTGATTTATATGTGAGAATTGGATAGAAATGAAGGAATAAGGCAGGCAATTTTACCAGTGATAAAAAATTCAAGACAAATCATGGGAAGTGAAATTTGCAAAAACAAAATCAAAAAACTTAGATCTAAACTTGAGGGAATTTTGAACTCTCATGGAATTTTTCAAGCACAAATGTACACAACTGAAATGATGATGGTAAATATAATAAATAGATTTATGTAATGATCGATAACGTTTTAAACCTTGAAATAATTTGCTTCAAAATGCTTGTTGTTCTTTGAATATCCTTCTGTTAAAGCGAGACCATGAAGAGGGACAAACCATATGAAGCAGTGCCCTTTGTGAGTCCTTTCAGCAGCAATTACTGATAGTAAGGCTTTCCTACACTGTGTGGTAGCTCTGTGCACAGTGCCTGTATCTACCAGCTCTGACCTCAGCCTTCCCACTGAGGAGCTGGGCAGCACAGTGCAGAGTTTTCTGGAAGGCTGTTAGAGTTAAGAGAGCCCTCAGTGCTCTTGAAGACAGAGAGAGGATGCTTTTCTTTGGTCAGCTAAAGGCCTCACATGGTGCCTTACATGGGCCATCTGTATACCAAGAATGCAGCTTGTTTTGTGCAAACAAATGGGACTTTCAGGAGCTGAAGCTACAGATAATCCAGGTATTTTACCCTCAGTTCTTGCTTTGTCTGTCCATATGGATTTGATTTGTACTAATGAAAGCAGTGTATCTGTCTTAAAATTAGCCAAATGTTTGTCAAATAACCTTTGAAATAATGTTTGGAAATAAGAGTACCTGCAATGTACTATTTATAGTCTCCCTTGGAGCCACTATTGTGTAAAACATAATTAAAGATTTTCTAAAAATGCATACTACAGTCTAGGTCAGGTAAATACATAATCAGGGAGTTATTAATGGAGCTGCAATTAATTAATATGCCTCCATCGGAGCCATTAAAGCTGATTAATGTTATGGCACACAAAGAGAATTTGTAGCTAACAAATCAATGACCCAGTAGACCGTATTGTCTCCTTTGGAGCCATTACACTGTACCATATCAAAGCCTCATTAGAGAATTTTTAATTTACTGATCATCCTCCCCAGTAGTCATTAGCTGTCCCAGGCTGATGATGAATGTGTATAGAAGAAATGTGAGATAGTGCTCCATCAGGAGATAGATCTCCTCCCAGTTACACTGCTGTAAATCAAGGCAAGCTCCACTGGAACCAATGAATATACATGTTTTGGAAGGAGGGGATACCAAACCCCAAAATTACACTCCAAGAGTCAAATCAGTTGAGAGTTTTCAAACTCCATTTATTTTTCTTATTCAATAACTCATTTCTAAACATACTAACTAAAATCTTTGATTTTCTTTTTACTGTAGAAAGGGAACCCACTATGAACTTATAAATATATGATATGTAGGCAGGGAAAAGCAAATTACATATTTTCCTGCCTGATATATTTGAATTTCATCTGAGGTTTATCTTGGGATCTGAACGTTCAGTATGCATTTTATTGGAGACTGATACATACTCCCAGCACTTTCTCTTTCTAGGTATAGATTTTGTCTGCAAATTCACTCACTATTCCTCACTAAGGACATGTCTTCCTCTGGCTTTCACTAACTTCAGTGGAGCTATATCTGAGATAATTTTGTACTAAATGGTTTAATATAACATAAATGTTCACAACTGCAGTAACCAAGAGCCCTTTGAGGACAGCACAGAACAAATATTGCAATCTTTTACAATGGTTGGGCCCAGGTCTTTGTCAGTCTAAATTCAGGTACAGACTTGCTGTGGGAGGTCACTGTACCATCCTGGGAGAGCAGGAAGGGAAAGGCTCTGGGTATAGGATTTGCTGGTAGACACTTTCTTTGTAGGTTTTGTTACACTGCAATCCCCTTCAGTTTGCCTAAGATTTAAGGAGCACATTCTTGTTTTCTTTTCCTTTTTGAAGCAAGGATTATTATCTGATAGTCCTGCTCAGAAATGTAGATAAGGGTTCCTTTCTTTACTTTTGATGTATTGTAGATGGTGTGTGTATTCTGTTTCACACTTTTATTTTTACAATAGACAGAGCTTAGAGTATTTCTAAGAAGGAGAGGATTTACTACAGATTGTACTGCTTTTGTTACCTACCTTAGACTTTCTGTAGTCATGGGTTTTACAAGAAGTTTGATTGAAGTAGAATAAAGGCATCACAATATTAGTTTAGATTAGGAAAACTAAATCCACCTTTTGCTATAACTCAAAGTTGAAAGGAAACAGCACCTCAACTGCTTCCCTTTTCTTTTTTTAACAGAGTGACAGTAATATTGGGCCAGTTATTTAAAAGAACATTCCTTTAACTGTCAATAAGTGTTTATGTAAATGCCTATATTGACATATATTTGAGAACCATAGAACTCAAATTATTTGACAAATAGGTTTTCTAACAGGTCCCATCAGTTAAACTGTGCTCCTGATTTTAATTCCTTGCTTCGTTTAAGTCTTTTTACTCCCACCGTCCTCAGCCAAGCAGCAGATTCTGCCTGATGACAAAAATTTACATTAATATATTTCTTCACTAGAAGTTGACCAAAACCTTGTGGTATAGCAATAATATACCCATAGTTTGTTACATTGATAAATCTATGTGCCTGACAATGAAATTCTTTTGGTACCGTACATTTTCAATAAATTTAAAGATTCAAGACCGCTGGAATTAGGAGGGACTTTTTTTCTGCTTTGGATAAAGTTCCATAAAATATTTCAGATGTGCTGTTGCTAGTTTTGGCAGAATCTGGAGACTCTCCCTAATGTCAGGGAAAGTTGCATTTTTCTCAGTTCTTTTTCTTCTCTTTCACCAGATTCCTGACAGTTTCCTTAATCTTTGTTGCTTGAAATGTTGAGTGTATTCATACAGAATAAAACTTTATAAGCCATTATTGGGAGAACATTTTAGCTAAAATGAAAGACTTACACTGAGGCAAAAATTCTTAACAGGGCAGTGTGATTGAATTTTGCGGGCAGTGTTGGTCCACAGCAAAATACTCAAACTTCAGATATCCAAAGAAAATACTGAAAACAATTGTCTAGCTGTCCAGGCTTTCAGAGCATAGCAGCAAAACAGAAATATGATATGTATTTATATATGCATAAGCATCAACAAAGAAGACAACAAAATGATATAACAAATAATGATTTTTCATAAGAATTCAAGTCCTTTAATAAACCACAGAGCACGTAAACAGGAATCAACATCTTTGGAGATGTTTCTTTCACTTTTTTAACAGTTCACAATTCCGTTTAGCAGCAGTGGAAACCAGGATTGATTGTGCATACATTCTTCCCTGGAAATGATGCAAAACACTTTTCACCTGCCTTAAATTGATATGCAGGGGTATCTTTCAGTATATTTGCTGCACTATTAAGTAAGTATGCTTTTTTGTGTGAATTTTTTTACTAGTATTAAGTTATTTTAGACTCAAAATCAATCCTGGTCAAAGAGTTCTCAAGGAACTAAGACAAAGAATTAAATCCTTTGTCCTATTCTCTAAATGCACAGGTCATTATAATTTTGATTTTAACCTCCCTTCTACGTTCTCCATCTTTTTCTCTGATTTTTTTGCTTTGATTCACATTGTGAAACAGTTTTAGAGTACATGAACAGGGAGTTGAAAGGAACTGGAAGCTGTGCTCAGGAGTGCACCTAATGGACTCTAGACACAGAAAGATTATTCAGTCTAAAAGATCAGGTGAGAATTAATCCAAACTTAACAACCCTGAAATGTCAACTGTCTTTTTAATGTTCCTCAGTACAAACTGGTTCTCTCTGCATATCTATTCTCTTCTGGTCTCTGTTATATACTCATATTAAAAAAAAACGAAAAATCCCCCAACAAATAACTCTCTTTTTTTTCTTTCTCTGACTCCAGACTGTAAGCAGTTTTGGACATCTATTTTTCTATGCTGTGTGAAAAGTGAACCTGAAATTAACTGATACAAATTAAAATATTTGTAGAGGTGGGATGATGACAATAACAATGAGCAGAACAAAAATAGTAGATAATTAAATAATAATAAAAAATGCTATCAAATGTGCAGACTTGATTAGTACAGTGGCAGGAATAGAATGAAGAACACTGAATGAATCCTTGATGCTTCACCCACAGATCTGTAAGGGTTTTTCAAGAGAGGAGGAGGCTGAGGAGCACCATGTAGAGGAACTGGAAGTGCCTGTCAGTTTTAGCACAGGGGCCCTCCCATTTAGCAATGCAGCACGGCAGGGTGCCCTGGCTGTCTGAATCAGCTGTGAGAACACCAAACTGCATTTCCTCACACAGCACTGCTCTGCCACAGGTTTGGCCAGGCTGCAAGTCCCACCAGCCCTGCTTCACACAGCTAACACAATTCCCACAGCCCTTGGGTGTACACTGCATTCAGGGAATCAATCAACAAATCAGCCAAATAAAAATATGTAAACAAACCATTATGCTTGGTATTTAAGCTCTCTCCTCTGTTGACCAAGAGTAGCTGTATGCTTTCCATGTCACCTAACTCTTCCCTCCTGACAAATCTATAACATCAACTATATTTTTCCTTTTAGCCCACTCCATATAGCACAGCTAATAAATTCACTTCCAACTAGATGCCTCATATTTTAAAAGTGTCAAAATAATTTCACAGTTGTAATTATGGTACTTTGGCAATGTCAGAAAAGCACAACACATATTTTACCCTAAATAGGAGCCTAAAAGACTCTTAACTGTTGTTTTTATTAAGCCAAATTGACCACTAGAAATTCAAGTAAACTGAATTTGGACTTTTAAAAGGACAGCTGAACTGAAGAAATGCATCAAATTCACTTTTTCTTTTTTTAATTTTGACAGACGGTCTTCTTATCTGGGATTCTCCTACTTTGTGGAAATGCAGAGCAGCTGGAATGAAACTTCCTAAAAGATTGGTTAATTTTGTTTGCTTGTTGTTAAAGCTTTGTTCAAAAATAGGTTTGCATTTTCAGCTGTTAGTCTACTTCTGAGCGGTGTCAAAGGATGATGAAAAAGGGAGCAGGTGACTTGACCCCAGTCATGCAAAGCGGAGGCTTCACTGGCCTGCAGCTCTTTGCTCTTTCCATTAACAAGATGATACTGGCCCCCACCCCCACTGCACCTTTGCAATCCTCTCTGTGATTTAGCACCAAGGACAAATAAAAATGAAGTCATTTATTGTGTGCTCACAAAGAGTGAATGTACCATAGAGCACTGAGAAGCTGAAGTATGATTGTTATTTACTAGAACTGAAATAGAAATGCAGTAAATTCTTTGTCACTTGCCCAAAAAATCTGATTATATGAGAAATATGTGTTTATTTTCTTAACTCTGCTTTATTTTTCAGAGCAGCATAGAATTGCTGGCAACAACAAGAAAAATTCCTGTATTTTAACTTTGGACAAGCTATGTTTGCTTTACAGTCATTGTTATGTTTAGCCTAAACCTTCCTCTGGTACAGATAACTAGATTTACATAAGATGAGAACTTACAAATTGATAACTTTTTTTGGAAATAAACACCATCACTTGCAAACGATTTTTTTTTCCATTTTATTTTAACATGCTTTTTTTCTCCCCTCCAAATGTACTTTCAGCAAGGTCCACAAAAGAAATGAAGAGCACAAATGGAAAACATAATACATTATTAATAAAACTTGAAAGCAACAGCTTAAATGGTAATCTTTAAGCAAACTGTAAATCCCTCCAATATACCCTGTGAGTTATGTAAGCACCCTGAGACAGACAGAGGATGCAAATTAGAGTAAGTAAGGAGAACAAAACCAGCAAAAAACATTATGAATTGAAAATCTATTCCATTGTTTCTTCTGGGTTTTTTTTGGCAAAGAAGAAATTATGTTCTCAGCACATACAGCAAAGACAGCACAGAGCACTTGAAATTCTCATTTATGTTATAGTAATGCAAATCAGGAACAATTTTGTGAGGCTCCATGAACATTGTTAGGAGAGAAATGAAAAGCGAGCTCCAAAACTCATCTCTTGAACTCAGTTACAACAGCACAGATCAGCTACTTGTGAATAACCTGAGGGGAACATGCATCTGAATCCTTTAGTCCACTTGCTAAAATACTGATAGAAAATTACTTCTATAAATAGAACAAAATGAGAGGGATGCTACATGGCAATATCTAATGTACCACTGTTCCCTTTCTTCCTTCAGCAATACTGCAGAACCTCCCAATGTTCATCATATTTATCTACTAAACAAAAGCACTGGACTTTCTCAGGTAGAGACACCATGTAATCATGGAACTTGTCACAGGAGTTTTTGAGCTCCAAATAAGCTTCTTGCAAATAGGGGCAGACTATTTTGTTTGGTCTAGTGACTAAGCTATCTTAGATATTCAGATATTTTAAACAAAAGGAGTAAAGCACTTCAATGTGTAACACACACACACAATCTTAGCAACTTGTTGAAGACTGTGCAAAACTTCCAGGAGGAAATTCTCCCATCTCTTTGATACTACAAGACCAATGTATTGAGCTTTTATACTGTGAACTCCCATTTAGTTCTGACAAGATTAACTCACTTTACATATTGTGCTGCAGCCAAGTTTACATTTCTAACTCAATGAGTAAATAAGATTAAAAAAAAGTGGAGGAATTCTCCATTCTGCCACTGAAATTCCATTTTACCATTAAAAAGCCAACCAGCAATATAGTACTATAGTCACAGTTGGTAGATAATATTTGTTTTATCTACTAGTTGGCTATATTTCATTAATGCTTGAAATTTCAATTTACCCATGAAGCAAGAAAGAATACACAAGAATAAAGTTAGAAAGGTGGTCCCTAATTGCTTTCAATGACTATTCTAAATAACAGTATTACATATACACATGCATCCAATCAACAACATCCAAAGTTACATTTCAGCCCCCTCATACCCAAAGAAGCAAAAAAAAAATGGAAAAACTGAATACAATAGTTTGAACCAAGAATAAAATTTTTATACAACAGCTTATGTTTCTCTTTGAATCTTTTATTTCTGTAACACAATGCCAGAACCCTGATTCAAACACCTGGGAAAACACTAGATAACCTCTTTGCTCCAGGCCAATGCTTCCCAATTAAATTCAGTGTTTGCTAATACTGTTCCAATTAAGCAGTGGTGTTGCTTTGTGCTGTCTTAAGGCTAACAATCCCCTGGGAACATCGGTACAGCTATCCATTAGATACACTCTAAAGATTTTATCTATCTTTATAAAAAGGAAAAAAACTCTAGTAAAGTGGTTACCAGGTAATAGATTAATCTAAAAATTTACTTGCCACTTTCTATCCACCTCACTAAAATGTTTTCTGTAAATAAAGGATGCCCCATACTGCAGTGGTGATGTATTGAAATCACATTTATTCACACTTTTATCAAAATGTTTTGTCTGAGTGAAGGTCTGTCCTGCAAGTCATCAGCCAATAAGCATGTTCTGGGGGAGAGGGATATGGAGGGATAAAGGAGAGGATGAGCAGCAAAATTCCTGCAGTCCTTGGGTGTCTGCACTGCTGCTGCTGCCAGGAAGAGAGGATTGTGCTGGCTGCAGTCAGTGGGGAGCCAGGGCAGCCTCCCTGGGGAGCCCCGTGTGGGCAGGTCACCACACAAACCAGATCTGCTTGCTGCTGGCAAAACAGCTGCTGCTTTTTTCCCTTGCAGGGCCTGTCTAACACCTGCTAAAGGCTTCTTAGTGCAGACAGCATCCCACCCCTCACTCCCCAACCCATCCATACTAACTGGCACTTCTGGCAAGAGATTCCCTTTCCTTTGAGGATTTCTGAGACTTCAAAAAATGTTTCCTTTTTGTAATAGAAACAAAGCATTTTTTAAATCCAGGGATGTTTGTTTGTTTTGGTTTGTTATTTTTGGGGTTTTGTTTTGATTTTGTTTTCTTTTTTTTTTTTCCTTGAGAACAAAATCAGAAAAGCATAGAATTTTTGCTTTAAAAATTACAAAATATAACATTATGAAGTCAAACTGTTGTTGTTGCTGCTGTTTTTCTCCAAATGAAATATAAATTAGAACATTTCACACATCAGGATTAGGTTTTAACACAGTTTCTTTGTCTGCAGTTAGTAGAGAACAGCACCTTGAGTGAGGCACTCATCCCATTTTTATACATTTGCAGCAATCTGCTCTTTGAAACTTCTATTTCTTCTTCCATTTTCTGTAATGATAACTTTGGTGAGTAGCTTGTATTAAAAAAGAAATCTTCTGAAGGCTGAGAAAATTAATAAAACTAAGGAAATTATTTGTGCATTTGTCTTTCTTTAATGACAAACTTTTCCAAAAGAGTGGGGTTTTTAATTTTTAAGGTGGACTAATAGTCCCAAAGGATAATCTAAAAAGCCAGAAAAAGAAGGGCACTCACTTGAAAAATTAGATGTCTAAGAAAAAATAATTATTCTATCAGAAAACATTTAATTACAAATTTTCCAGTAAATATTTTGAAGATTCCTGGTTGAGATCTAGAAAATTATCTGGAAAAGGAGGCTGAAACCTTAAAAACAAACCAGGAGACAGATCAAGGTTTTCTTAAAGTATTTTTATCAAGTGAAGGAGAGTATTTACAGAAGCTTCATAAAATAGAGGGAATATTACTCCCTGAGCTGCGAAGCAATAAAAGTAAATTACAAGTATTACTATGATTCTGTCCTATACTATGATTCTTTCCTTTGGTTATAAATGAAATGGTAATGCCTTAAAATTATCTTCACAGATTACATATATGCACATAACACCAATTTTCTTACCTGCTTCAATGTTTTATTTGGTTAATGGACTTTTTGGGGGAATATTTAAGATAAAACTGAAAAAGACAGGATTCAAACTCTGGTGGCAGATGGAATTAAAGCGCCTGAAATCTCTGACAGTCCAGGCAGTCCTCATCAATGTGAACAGTCAGATCTTTGTGAAAGCCCAGTCACAACATGGGCTATACAAAAAACTTGACTAATTATTTCCATCTTAACATCACTCTCCCCGTCCCCACCCTTATTATTGCTATCAAATCTGTGGGAACATTAGAGGAAAAGCAAAGCGATAAGAACAAGGTAATGTTTGCAAGGATTTGATAATGATATAAATAATAGCAAGAATCGAATCAACAACAGCATTGTTCCTAAATAATAGTACCTTTGTTATTTTCCAGGAACACTGGAATTCACACGCCAAATACACCACACAGAAAGACAATAATCCAATCTGAATGTGACAGGGCAGAGCCATGTTGTAAAAGCTAAGCACTAATATCTTTCATCACAGTCATGCTTTTTTGCGGGGGGTTCATAATGAATCCAATTCAGGCCAAAATATCATTGAAATGCAAACCTCCAGTGTTATATAGTACAGACAAAATGTCATTACCTCAATTCTTTTGGAAAGAAAGAAAGATGCCCATCAAGAGCTTTGGGAATCTTTGGTGATACATCTGAAATCAAATTTGTGACAAATCTGGGTAGAGATTAGAGCAAATGCCTTCTTTCCTCGCTCCTACGCATCTCATGCTCTGCTCCTTAATCTAGTGAAATTGCCTTTTTCTACATGATTTGCACTGAAGCCTGCTGAACAGTCTGCTTTTGCCTCCAAAACCAGCTGATGATTGACTATAAATAAAATACTATAAACAACAGTTTACAGCCCAACTATGTGTTGCTTAAGAAGAATAGACTATGGAATTTTTGGAAACATTGCATTTCCTGGCTCCTTCTGTTTCATTAATGAGAAGCCTTACCACCTACTCATTAGCTTCTCATATAACTATTCATTATTTTGTTTCTGAACTGCCTAATAATGGTGGCATCATTCGAAACTGCCCAAGGTACAATGGAAAAATTAGAAACTTGATGGACTTCAGATGAATCTCTGGAGTTCTTAATTTACAGTAGCTATTTGTAGCTAATTGTTATAGCTAATCTATTACAACTGATGTATTGAAGAGACTATATTTTTTAAATCTTCTGACTTATTCTTTAATTTTCTTCAGTAATAAGAATATATTCAGAACTCAGGACTTTTTGTAAAGACTTGTCCAGTACATTTTGGTACTTTTTTCTCATTGTTTGTGTTCCAAACCTAGGATTTCAGCTTGCTTGCTCTGTAGAGTAATGAAATATAGTACAAAACTTTTGCAGACTCTAAGTTAAATACCCACTATTTTGCATATGACGCTAATATGTTTGGTTCAAGCTGTCACATTCTGTTCTGAATATGATATGCGCTTTAAATTTGATTTAAGAAGTTAGTTTAGTTCTCCTCCTGGAAGTGCAAAGATAGATGCTTCAGGAATAAGGAAGGAAGTTACTTCTTCTAAAGGTGGAAGTAGGTTTTAAGTTACCTAAACATTGTGAGAAAAAAAAGCCTTACAGTTCTAAAAGAGTAGTAACAGCAGGGGATTTTTAAAATCAAATTAATAGAAATTCAGGATAAAATTAGAAAGAGAGAGCTTCTCTTAACTAGTAGAGAACATTTCATTCTGTTTTGGGGGTTTTTTTTTGAGAATGATCATCTGTTACATTTCTTTTGCCAGAATTTACCAATTATATTTCTAAAAAAAATGTTTCTTTCCTGAGATGGTTTACTATTTAATTTGAGAACAGGGATATTAAGTGGTCTGATCAGTGTCAATGCATAATGCATACCTTCTAAATAGAGATATAATCGTCATATACTCTAAAGGATCTTTGTCTTCCACTTCTTCCTCTCAAATAAACTAAACAACAGTGTCTTCCAGGGCAGGTTAGAATCTCCCCAGTTGGTTGCCATGAGTTAAGGTCAAGTTTTCAAGTGTGCCTACATGACTAGAGTTAAATGAGAATAAAACCAGAGGAAAACTGTTCAAAGGAGGTCTCTGAAATAGAATAGATACAGCAAAAGCTTTCATCCCCTTTTAATGTGCAAGTAAAAGTAAACTAATGGCTGTAGTTTCTCACTTGGGAAGTTTTTATTTCATAGTTAAAGGAAAATTATAATTTATGTTCAAGGAACTGTGCAGAAGAGAGCAAACTTTCCTGGGTATTGCTATTTTATAAAGACATGATATCTGATATTGT
Source organism: Cettia cetti (assembly GCA_013401135.1). Lineage (NCBI taxonomy): Eukaryota > Metazoa > Chordata > Aves > Passeriformes > Sylviidae > Cettia > Cettia cetti. Next base: position 18,994 of record VZUI01022300.1, read on the forward strand.
TTTATCTTTTGAATTATGACTCATCTGTGATTTACATTATGCATGAAATTCACCTAGAAAAAATCAATTACCTTACTTTGCTCCTTTCAAGCGTGCTTTCCATAACATTTCAGATTTTCCCCAAATTTATTAACAAATAATCTCCAATCAAACTGCAAAACGTTTGTCAGTTCTGATACTTCTCAGTGATCATAAGTTCAGAGGAAGGCACTACACAAATCAAAAGGTTCACAGCACTTCCTGACTTTTTTTACTTACTGTTTTCTGGTTAAAGTGGGATAAATCAGCCTTACGATGTATTTGAATAATTATCTGTTACTTCTACAAAGAAGCTTTAATAGCTCTTTAAATATACAAATGTTTCTGCAAATCCTAACTTTTTCCTGAATTAGATTCTCACTTCATAATTCTCTCTTTGACCCGTAGACCTTAGAATTAGATATATTTCCTTGTAAAATGCAATGGGCCACTGCTCCTTAACATATTTTTACTAATATATATTATTTTTTTAATTATGAAACAACATTTTATTTTTATTGTTGCTTTTAAAAGTTTTGTATGAGCTCCCAGATAAAAAGCTAAGCTTTTAAAAAATGTTTATAATATATGTATATATTATAGTAATGTATAATGTTATGAACCATTGTAACTGCTGAAAATTAGTAGCTGTGAATTAAGGCTTTTAACAGCTTTGCACTTCTCAGATTCCCATCTAACGTGTTTTAGAGTGTTAATCTGTGTCATAGTGGGTAACAACACGTAAGAGATTCAGACCTTCATTTCTGTTTTCATTTTCTGGTTTCCTTGAAGTGGAACCCTCAGATGAGTGTAACAACTGCTTCCTTTTTATCCATACCATGCCTTAAAGAGACCTTACCCACTTTCAGTTTGCAAATGGAGAGTGTTTGCTACAGAACTGCCTTGAATAGCAATAATGTTATTGAATATTCTCATCTTAACAACATAAATTTGGAGTAGTGTCGGCAAACCTGCTCTTGAGTTGGATGTCATTGTCTTTTTTAATGGTTGTCATAATCCGCCTTGTCAGCCTGCAGTACATTCCTTACTAAGCCCTGTGCATGGATATTACAGCTCAGTTTTGCCATTCAACATCCTAAGTGCACTGTAGGAAATTACCATATCTGAGAAAAAGGCCGGATTACACAGCGGACTGTTCCATTGCTTTCTTTGTTAATGACTTGTTTTCCACAGGCAAACTTTCTCCATTAGGAAGCACCCACTAAATTACTTTGAAAACCACTGCTACAAATCCAGATTCACTGCCCTCCTGATTTTGGTAGGAACCCACCACCTTTTACAAAAATATGCTATGCTACTGTTCTGTCTCGTGATTTAATGATTCTCTGGATGAATGACTGTTGTGTCTGCAGACAAATCCTATTGTTCACACAAAACAAGTCTGTCCCAAAAGTGTTGGACTCTGTGCATTTGTTGAAACTGTTCTAAATACACAGAGTTGTTTATTGAATTGGAGGCTCAAGCCTAGAACAATAGAATTTAGGCAATAGGTCATACACAGAGCATGATTTTTTGCTTTTGGATCTGTCAAAATTGCATGGTCTTCAAATATGCCACTGGAACAAGTTTGAATCTTATTGATGTTGACTGGGTGACTGTACAGCGCAATAAAGTAGCAAACAGAGCTCATGTAGTCCATTAAGGCTACATAGGATGGCAATTTCATTCAAGCTGATTTAAATGTTAACTGAGTATATCTCAATGGGACCAGGATATTTCTTTCTACAGCTCAGTCATTTCCAATTTTCTTGCCAGGAGAGGTTGACCAATCTAGTTTTCATCTAGAACAGAATGTTTCTTGGAGGCCCAAGATGAAAAAAATTCAGGTCAGACCCACCAGTTTACTGATTTTGGAGACAGCATAAAATTTTCTTTCAATTAGCCAACTACCTTATCTTTGATTGCCCCTATCATCACTATGGCTGGCAATATTCCTGTTCCTAATAAGAGTTAGGAACACATAATTCCTTTTTCTCTAGTAATTAAGAATACTATATGAATGAAACTACTTCTGCCAATATTTTATGAGACTGCTTATGGATCCAAAGAGAAATGCTAAGCTGTTTATACATTCCAGACTACAGCTAAGTAGAGATCAATTGTGTTTTAAAATTTGCCTGTAAATGAATGTAAAAGCTCAACTTAAAAATGGCATTTCATTCTCCTTTAAAATAAATGTTGCTTTCACTCAAATGTAATGAGAATTATGGAAACCTAGCTGGTCAAAAAGAAAACCTAACTTTATTGATCAGTGATTTAGAAAAAGTGTATTTTTCTTTTTTTATTGTTAGCAAAACAAAGCTAATATTTCTAATGAAGTTAATGGGTAAATCAGTCAGAATTATTAAGCAATGACCACATCCCATTAGAAAAACTGCTTTTAGAAGTAGAAACTAAACTTAAAGCTCTAATTTGACCCTGTATTCCTTTTTTTTTCTTCCTAAAAAGAAAGGGCAGGAAGTAAATAGACAAACAATTTACAGTGACTAGTTAAAATCCATTTCTCATCCTGATATTGAAGATCAGAGGTCTAAGGACCTTCCCGAGTTAAAGGAGTACAATGGCTGTTCTTGCATTGCTCCAGTGAGAGAATGGAAGTGGCCACAGACTGTTTTACATGTGTCTTTTTCCATTCCCTTAGCCCTAAAGTACGAATTGCCTGAGGAAAAAATAGCCAAATTCCTTTCTACTCTGTAGCAAGCACCAGTGACTCTTCTTAGATCCACTATGATTCAAATATATGGACCCAAGGTCTTAGTCCACAGATGTCTGACATTATAGGCAAATTAATAACTCAAAAATCTACACTGAAGTCAATTAAACCCACAAGAATCTGGAATAAATTATTGAAATAAGTCCCAGATTTTTTTTATCTTGTCCTATCTCATGACATACAGGATAAGCAGGTGAAAATGCTGATAGATGCTTTAAAACCTGAAGGACTTAAGACCGTAAGCCTTTTTTGATTTGCACAGAGAGAGAATGTATAGAAAATTCTCCTCCTGGTGAAGTAGTTTTATCCCTGATTTTGGTTGGAAAATGTTTTTGTCCTCCATGGAACATGTGTATTTAATCATGAAATGATGAGACTGCATCATGGAACCATCCTGATACAGTAAAATTCTTAGCTCTCTAGGTATGTAGGAGAAAATTTGGAATGCAAAGGCTATTGAATCAGTACTATTGAAGTAGTGATGAAGGGCAGTGGTTAAGCTGTGAAGGGGCTTTTGAATATCAAACACAACAGGAAGTTTTTTACTTTCAGATGTAATATTGTTACTGAAAAATATCTTTGTCCTTATAGGAGTAACCTTAAATAGCTATTCTCCCTGCTTACTACTTATGAGCAATACTTGAGAAAATAGTTTAAAGTGTACAGATTACCAGAGCTCACCATTCTGAGAGTTAGATACAATTAACTCATTGGTTGAAGAGGAAGATTCAAAATCATTTAATGACTCTCTATGGCTGCTCAGTCTGTGGATTTTTAAACAAATCAATTCTCCTTTTATGAAACATGTTCATAGATTTATCCATTGGCTTAACTAATTACTAGTAAAATAGAAATAACTAATACATGCAGCTACTTAGACTACTGTGCTGAGTATGTTTATGGACATTTTGAAAATAGACAGATCATAGATGTTAATTTAAAAAGAATTTTTATGTCAAAAGTCCAATGTGTGCTATATGGAGATAGTATCTCTTGGAAAGATTCAGAAGTACAAATCCCAAGGTCTTGTAGAGTTAAGCACTTTTTATGTAAGGCTCTTGACAGAAAAAAAAAAAAAAAAGAGGAGGTGTCTAGATAATTTCAGAAAGACAGAAATAATGTTTGTAGTTATTGCTTTTAGCTAAGCAACTAGGTTTTTTAGTATGTATTTTTCCTGTAGGTTTTTAATATGTAGGGCTTTTTAATATTTAAAAGAATAGACATTAGCCTATATATTTAAATTGTTTGTTCTCTTTCATAATTTCCTCTTCATACACTTTATTTCATCTCATAGAAAAGAAACAATGTCTGAGTAAGGAATTATCAAGCAAATTTGAAGTTGCTCATGGTGAAATATAAGAGCCCAGGCTGCTGCACTGATAAAGAAAATTGCATTTTTACTTTTTGTAAGTATGTTGACCAGATGTCCTTGAATTTAATTTATTAAAGCCAACACTCTTGGAGTTGCTAAATAATTTATAGAGACATCATTGCAGAATTTTGCATTTGGTGACTTATTGAATCATTTTTTATTAATACATGACTTTTAATTAAATATTTAAAGCTTCACTACTGTATATAACTTCTTTAGGAAAAAAAAATCTTGTAATCAATATGTTTCGAATATTGTATCAATAACCACAACACACTGTGGTGCTATTTCATACTCACAGACATTTCTGTCATTATTCCAATGAAACAGTCATTTCTCAATAGCACTTAACATTGAAAATGGTGGAAAATAGATGGACATTAATTTCAGTTATTTCATAGGAGAATAAATGTAAAATTTGTAATATTTTCTTTTCCTAAAAGTCTAGCTATTGAATTCTTAAATTAGCATAAACTGATATTGTTCAGTTTTCTCTGGTCTTTTGTTCTGTTTTGGATCTTGTTTACATAAATCTTATTATAGGCTCACATACTCCTTGTCAATGTTAAACACTCATTTAGGTTTTGATTGTGGAATAATCTGAATTTTCAGAAACCATGTAGTCTGATTTGGTGATGTGGAATAGAAAAAGGTTCAAAACTGATTTTTGACCATAAAAATTTTGCAATCTTTAATTCCTATATTCAGATATAAGCAAACCCTTAAAGAAAGAAGGGTGTTTTCAATAACATTGAAAGCAAACTGATCATATCAAAACTAAGTAAGAAACTTTACTATGATTATCAAGTATGCATTGAATGTAAAAATATAGCAACATATTGGGTTTGCTCTGAGTAATTTTTTTTGTTAACCATGTTGATTCACTTTAAACAATGTGATGCTAAATCTAAAAATTGCACAAGTCCAAATCTTTAGGTCACACAGATGCCTGAACTTTCATTTCTAAGGTATTCAGCAAGTAAACACTACAGTTGTATGCTATACATTATTCAACTAGCATGCCTGTTGGTTTGGCTACATATGATAATGATGCTTGTGTGGATTTTCTCAAGAACACTTGGCAACAACAACAACAAAAAATCTCTTCTTTTTGTACATAGGTTTGCTTAGTACTGTAGTTTCCATGGAAACTCCTAGAAATAGCAATTTCATTCCAACCTTTACAAATCCACTCTGAGGTTTTTCATTTCAACTTTTTTTCTTTTTTGTTTTAATAAATTTTTAATTTCTAACTAGTTATAACAAATGATGTTGTTATGGATTATTGCTTATTAGGATATTCTCTTTATTTTTTTGCTCAAATAAAAATAATCATTGTCCTTTTACTGCCAAAGAATACGAAGCAACATAATTAAAATATATGTTTAAATTGGCTGTCACTATGAACAACTTTGGTTAAGTTTTGTAATGCATTTTAGCTATCTGATAGGATCTGAGTCACACAGAAAAATTATATACCTAATTCTTAGCATTATTAAAATAGCTGCAGCTGGGAGGTGTAACTCCATCGTGAATGAATGACAAAATTTAAAAAAAAATCCTCTGTAAGGAAGCTTCTCAATGAAAACGCTGGTAAACAAGTCTGAGAAAAAAGGAAACAGATGCTAAGTGATAAGAATGTGCTTGTTCTGACAGGGAACACCACCAGTATGCGTGTGCGATGGGCTGAATGTGTGTGTCTGCAGGGGGAATTTATTCAGCTGTTTCCTTGCTACATTCAAGAGTGAACCATTAAAATAAGATTTGCTTTTCAGCTGGGAAATGACACTTTGAATCTGTGTTATAAAGGAAGTGTCCCGTTTGTCCTCTAGTGTAAATTACTCTTTAGGAATTCAAGACAGCTCGGGTGCAGCCGGGATCTGGAGAAATTATTTTTCAAGACTCAGAAGATATGTGTTGTTGCAAAAACAAGCAGATGGCAACTGGTACCAAATTAAAACAACTGAGTGTCCACCAAGGATGGACCTGGTAGCAAATTTTGTGGAGCTTGATTAACTTCGTGGTTTTGTCAGGTTTAGTCATATCTCACAAAGAGATCCTGCAGGAATTCTAGTGTCTGGAAGCTGGCTGGAGAGAATATGTTATGTTTAACGTAGTCTGAGTTATGTCAAATGGCAAAATAATTTTCCATTATGTATTCTATGTAAATCATGAAGTAGTTAACAAGAGAATAGGAATATTAATCAGACTGATATTGCCTTTATCAATGTTGAAAACTTGGCTACATTTTAATGGCCAATTTCAACTTTGTTATGACTGATAGGGTTGAATTTGGATGATTTAGGAAGCCCCTGCGTGGCATATCCATATCTTTTAACATAATGAGATATATCTTAAATTTTCACATAACATATATAGTCCTACTACAGAGGACAATTGCCACTGTGGATTTCCATTTTCCTGGCTGGAAAGCAGCTTGAAAACTGTGTCCAGTTTTGATAGAACAGATCAGGTACTGCTTTTTGGATAAAATATTTTCACATTTTCCATTTTAGCAATGGCTGATATTTTGCTTAGTGAACTTTCTTGATTGTTGCATGTGTTATCCTCTGCTTTTGATCCCTCTTAGAAGAAATCTTTCCAAGGATATTTTATTGATGATGGTGTGGAAAGCAGATGTGAAGGGTTCATTCTATAATCTCAGAAATGTACATGTGGTGAGTATCTACAAATAGATATCTGTTTATTGTGGCCACATTTGCAATGATTTGTTTTATATAGACCACAAAAGAACTTTTTGCATAGTATACAAATATTGCCATTTGCATATTGTTCTCCACATAGTGAATTAATGTAATTTTCTCTTTCCTTGAGCCATAACAATGATAGTATTTTAAATCTGGTTTCTACCTTCTTAAGAAATTTTTGATTCTTCAATATGATACTTTAAAGAGGATAGGTACCATTTTTGTCTGCTTCCGAGAGTGCTGTATGGTCTCGGAACCAAATGGTACCATCTGATTTCTACTTTCTATGTTTTGTTTTGCCCTGAGAACAAAATTATTCTTCAGTCCATGCTTGGGTTGAAAGTAAAGCAAATGTTCAAAGTAAAGCACATGCAGTGTGAAAAGCACTAATGGAAACACCACAGATTCAGACTTTTATTGCTTTAAAAAGCATAGATGGATTTTTGACTCTCTTATCAGTATATTACCTGGATCAGCTGGGCTTCTATTGAGAACAGTATTACTCACAGATAATAAAGAACAGCACTGAGTAAATAAACTCTTTCCTGAAATTGTAAACCAAATATCCTAGGCTTGGGATTAAGCTTCCTTGAAACTCTACAGTTAAATATGCTTGAATCTTACATTTCAATCGATGGAACTCATCTTTTTTTGAGGCTTGTGGTTAGAGATAGATGGTCAGCCCTACAGTTATGATAATCGGAGAAAAACTAATTTAATGTCTACAGTTGTTTCTTCTTTTTCCTTTTACTTTTTCTTGAACAATGTGATATGCATCTGTTAACAGCAATACATCTGCAGTAAACAGACAGTAGGATCTCCCTCTTAAACACATATGGGTACAACTTAAGATGAGCCAAAATTTCAGCCTGCTTTCTTCTCTGATGTTACTCTTTACAGCTGTAAGTTAGGGCACAGTTTTGTCATTTTTTTTATTTGATCAAAGTAAAAAGTTTACCTGCAGCTCCATAATAAAGTTTGAGTCCCTGAGGTATAAATTCAATCTCTTGTGTTAACAAGACTTTGGAGAAAAGACTACAAGGAAAATAACATCTGTTGAACAGCTCTTGGACAGGGTTCATTTTGGAATGAAGTGCTAAAGTCCTCCCTCAACACTGTTGGTTTCTACGCTCAAGGCAGAAGAACAGACAGTGACTTTACTTCCAAACCAGAGTAAGGATTAAAACAACTTTGAGCTTCAAGGCCCATATTTGACATATTCCTTCTCTTACACTGATATTCAGCACAACCAAGGGTGCTGATTCCTCTTCAGTCATCTCCAGCCAGGAGCGGAAATAAGAACTTCTCTTAATCTGTTCTCCATAAACATGCTTTGAGTAGCAAATAGTAATGCTTGCAGAGAAATATGAAGGTGTCTTAAAGGCCTTTGAGAGGCAGTGAAGGCAATATTTCCAAGGTCTCTGCACTACTTTTGCCATCAGCAGTGATTTAATTTCATAGCGGGAAGAATGGGAAATTGGTAAGGGGACACTTTGGGGGTCAGTCTGTAAGACTGGGGTACAAGTCATGCTTTTTAAACACATCCGTGGTGTGGGACTCTGTGGTCCAGGGTTTCTTTCAGAATCATGAACTAAACTGAACAAAACTGTACTTGTGGAGGACTAAATATACAAAGATGCAAATTGATTTTTACCTTACGACATTTGTGCTGAAAGTAACATTGATTACAAGCACCTTGTACTTTGAAAATGGTAACATCTTCACAGCCAAAATTTGTCACTGCTCAAAATGTCAGTACACGATGTGATAAAAACTTTTGGAGCTTTTAAATAAGATACATTTTGTGTGATTTTAACAACACACATCTAAGTCCTGTAAAGAGATGATAATAGAAACAAAAACCTTCAGATAGAGACAGTAGAAGTTCCTTGTAATAACCTGCTATTGAATTAATGTTAGACCCCATGCCTTTTTCAGGAAAAAAATAGTCCATTGCATTCTAACACAACTGATGCTTACTTAGGTCAGATGCACATTAAGTTGGACTATAAAGAAACATTTTAGATTGACAAATCTGCTTGCTACAGTCAAATGATAATTTAAAAGAAGTCATGATTTATATAAAGACATCTCCATTCCTGTAGTACGGAATGCCTACAAAAATTACTTCAATGGTTATATAGTTTCCTACATACGAATTATTTTCTATTTTAACTAAAAACCTCTCCATTTCAAGGTCTAACTGAGACTGGAACCAGGTCTTACATTTAGAAAAAAAAAAAAAAGAGAGAAAACAAAAAACCAAATTTTTTAAAATAATATCTAATAATCCCTTTAAAATTCTTTGCAGTGTTAGTGGTATTCAGTATTCACATAAAATTGCCCCAGTTTGAGGTTAACACAGTTGCTGAAAGATGAGAGTTTTCTATCACTGAAAGTCAGAATAAGTGGACCTTATTTTCCCCATGACAGCTGTGACAGAGAATGTTTAATGAGGGGGTTATAATAACCCTGTGAACTGTGGGACCTAGAAAAATACACTCCTTCTGATTTCTCTCCTGCAAAATGGCAATGAGGGAAACAGAGGTGGCAGGATGACATGCATTCTGAGTCTGTGGTGTATTGTTTCCAAACTTTATACTTACTTGGATAGGAAAAAATAGATTAAAAGAAAATAGGAAAGATAAAAAAGAAGATAAGAAAAAAAAATGAAAAAATTCGGAGCTAAAAGAGATTTTAAACTTCTCTGTTTATGTCAACTTCTTACACAGAGCCACTAAACCTTTCTTGGACTTGAAGTTAATTTAGCTTTGTGGCTTCGAGGAACAGTTCAGTAGTCATCCATAAAGTATCAATTTAGGTGGATAATTTTAGATAAGACATATAATTATCTTGAAATCTGATTTCACAACCTGTTTGGGGAGAAGAAATAGTGCTAACACATCACTATCCTGTGATGTCAGATTGGTGCCTATAATGAATTCTTCTCAAGGTGTATTTGTCATATATTACAATTATCTTTCAGTGATGGATATATTTAGCAGTGAGCAGTTACTCCAAGAAGATTAATGCTACAGAAGTAGAACAAGGATGGGGAAAAAGGGCTGATCATGCAGAAATGCTGAGAGTTCTCTAAAGGAATATAAATGCAACAGGACCTTTTTAATCTTTCAGTTAAAAGGTATGATATCCCTGTATTTAACTGAATGGGATTTTTTTAAGTTCTAAGTAAAGCCTTCCACAGGAACTTTGCTATGAGCTTGTGCTTTCTTGAGCAGTTTGTATTGGAAACTAAAAATTTATTTTTCGTTAGCTATCAAATCTTTTTTTTTTTACTTCTATTTAGGACTGGGCCAGCCTGTAAAATCCTGGGTGAGCTTAGCTCAGGAAGATCAAAATTCCGTAAGTTTTTAGGAACACTGATGAAAGCTTTCCTTCTCGTTAACTTGCCTTATTTCCTTCTCACTCCTTATTAATGCATCCCAGCTAAAGACAGTCAATACCACTACTTGCACTGCTATAAATACAGTCTATTTCCCAAGCATATGAGAAAATGAATTTTGAGACAAACATCTATGGAAGTTAATATTCCCCTTCCCAGTCCCTATGCTGATCCAGCAATGAACAATGTGACATATTTCTCTCCAGTATGAAAGCTGCTTATGTCATCATTGGGCATCCAGCTGTGGTGGTACATGACAGCTCTTAATATAACACATTTTTAAAAATCACATTTTAGAGCTGGATAAAAACATAAAGGCATGTCTCTTTTGATCATCTCTTCCAATTTGGGAAGGCCTTGGTTGGAAGTGTTGTGTTTTATTTTTGGCAGGGCTTAATTTACACAGATAACTGTAATGGTATCTATTATATCTAGATGAAGGCAGTTTGAAGTTGCATGCATGCTTGATAACTTTGTAGTGACACAGCAAGAGATTTCTGGTATTCTACAACAAATAATAGCTTGTATTGCTTTGTATTTTTTTCCATTGTATTTTAAGTGATATTTATAAAACTTGAATCCAGGGAGTTTTTAGCTAAATTTTTTAAAGATTTTCCATCCTTTTCTTTTCTATAACTCCATATGACATTTAAAGACAAAGACTATATGATCTCTTTAAAGAAAATTTGAAATAAGCATAATATCTATTTCTTCCTAAGCATTAAAAATACATTGAATACTTTAGTACCATCACAGATTCTAGCTGTTCTACTGTTTCCAACTTTCCTCATATAGCATCTGCCTCCCTAGGTCTTTTTCATGTCCCTATTTAGTTGTTAATAGCTCCAGGTCTAGGCTCCCTTTTAATTCTTCCCTCTGTGCTAGTAGTGTTACAATTCTCAGACCAAACAAACTAAACTAACTGCTAAACTCCTCTATGATCCTTTACAACAGTTCAAGATTGCCTCAGACTACTTTCCAGACAACCTATAGCTACAAAATACAATAGAAAAATCCATGTGCTTAACGTGACTGCAAGCAGTTTTCCTCTTCTTCAGTGTCTCCCTTGGGCACAGCCTATGCTTCGACCTCAGAGAGTGTAACTGCACTTGGAACAGCTCTATTAGCACAGCTGGGAGTGGGTATAGTGCTGCAGTGGAATTGCAGAGGTGACTGGAGATAAACACATCTGTGGATCTGCTAACAAGTGTTAGCTCAGATGCACAGGCTGGTCTTATTTGGGGGTGAGGAATGATGCCAATGACTTGTATGAGATACCTAACCCTGTCTGTGGTATGAAAATTATGAATCAGAATTCGGTTTGATTCTAGTCATACTGTTTATTTAGAAAGCAAGGTAAAAAAGCCCTTCATCAAGTTAAAGGATATTCAATATTCTTATAGCAAGTATCCTTCAGACACTTAAAGAATTACAAGCCATATCCCCTTGCTTTGAAGTCAGGTGGCATTTCTCTGATTTTAACTATTATTAGACCTGACATTGACCTGACAGAAGAGAAGATAATGAATATGGGAATGAAATATCAAAAACAAAAAGTATACAAATAGGGGTTATAAATCTGACCTTAAAAAAATAAATAGAAGAGAAAATCTTTTTTCCTTATTCCTTCCAATACTCTTGCTATTGTGGGTTTGATTAGCCAAGAAAAAGCTGAAGCATTTGTTTACCCTTAGATATATGATTATCTTCATTAGAACTTTGCCTAGATTATCTGAAAAGAATAATGAGATGCTTAAAGATATATTTAAATGCTTTATTGGCTCTAGACCATAAATCTTTGGTCTTTTCAAAAATCAAAGCTTGAAGCAAGCAGTGTCATCTCATAAAAGAAAAACCTTTTAAATTGGATTTCCACAAGGTCACCCTATCTCAAAAAAAAAAAAAAAAAAAAAAAAAAAAAAAAAATCCAAAAAAAAAAAGTCCTAGGGAAAAAACATGCAAAGGTGGGAAAAAAGCATAAGATTACCAGACAAAATATTAAATAATTAAAGGGTTTTGGCTTAGAAAATACTGAGTGGGAAGTACAGTTTTGAAGGGTTTTTGAAGGTTGCAGAGAAGATGAATACTTTGCATTTCTAACTTTTTAAATCTAAAATACAGCCACTGCTGACTGAATGCATAGACTCAGCCTACGAAACTAGAATAAGATCATTAACTCAGTTACAGACGTGAAGCTGCTGGCACTATGCATTTGATGGATGTGTCCAGCTTTAGCTTGTCCCAGGCTCCACACAGACAATTCTTGCACACAATTCAGGGAATCACCATTTTCACATGGGCTGTATCCCACCCTGTACCTGATGCCAACAGGAGTTTGTTTTGAAACATATTGCCTGCCCTTCTTGTCACATCACACCTCGGGGAAGGCAGGGAACACCTTCCCTTTCTTGTTGTAGAGCACCACAGTACTGAGCTTCTTTAGCATTCCACGGTCCAAACGTTACCTTACACATTTTGAATCAAATTAATGGAGGAATAACTCTCTTAGTGTCATGGGGGACCACTTGTCTGTAAGGTACAATTTGTGTTACATAGCAAGGATGCGGTCAAGCTACTCATGAGGCTAAGAGGATGTCAAACAAACCATATTTGGCTTCAAGTGTAAGTTTCTGACCTTTTTTGTTATTTAGAAGTTAGAATACATCCATAGAAACCAAATATTGCAAAGAAAAGAAGTAAATATTGTGTTCAAGGACAAATTGAATCATTATATAGGTATGAGAAAAACAATAGCCGAGATTGAACTGTCATTCCAGAATCCCCTAAACACATATCTGTTGGAAGAGAGAAGATATTTCAAAAGAAATGCCACTCCATGAAAATGTTCCATGGCAAGAGTTTGATATACTGGCAAGGACCTCTGATCTGACCTAATGATATTAGACAGAAGAATCAATAAGTGTCAAATAAAAAAGCTATTTTTGATCTCTCTCTTTAGAATTTTTCTATTTTTTTCACTCATTTTTGAATGTGTAGAATTCACATGAACTTTGTATTTTTTTGAGTTTTACATTATTTCATTCAAAAACTCTCAGATCAAGTCATGCTTTAATTTCTTTGAACACATCTTTTTCTGCCAACTCAATACTATAAGCAGTTCCAATTGCTTAATTTTGTGCCAAGAAAGTTATTGAAAATAATACTTGAACTATCAAATAGTTCCTTACAAGATTCATTTAGGCTAATGACTTCTGAACATCTAACCTCTTTCAGTGGTTCAATTGAATTATTTTTTAGAATTGTTATGATTTATTTTGTTTTTCTTAATTCTTTGTGCTGCATACCTTTGGGCACAGATTTGTTACTCTGCATCACAAGGTATATTTATTCTGCTTTACACTTTGCATCTCGCATTCTAAGAATCACATATTTTTTCCCCTTGAGAAGCTTTTCATTTGCTTGATTACTACAGCCCATTACTGAGGTCTTTCATATCACATGACAGTTTGTGTGGTTCTTCGTGGAGAAAAGCTGTTCTGTTCTGAAATACCAAGAATTCTTTTTATACTAACTCTAAAATGTTTGCAATACCTCAAATTTTAACTCAGGAAAATCTTACAAAAACACAACATAAAATCCTTAAGACTTGATGCAGAATTCCACATTCTATTTGCTGCAATGATAACACAGATTAATGTGTTATGAGTTAAGCTCTGCACAAGGTGTACATGGGCTGTACCTCTTAATCCTGTAGCCTTGGCTCCTTAATTTAAGCTTTGCTTTGTGAGAGTTCTTGGGTTCAGATGTTGTGCTGACAGAAAAAAGCAACCAAGCAAACCAACCAAATCCCAAACTCGTCAACTGTCACACAAATTTTCAGAGAAATGTGATATTAGATTGAGTCTGGGCAAGATCTTAACTGAACAACTTGCTTAATGGTTTTCAAACATGATATTGGATGAATGTCTTGATATTCACATTTGATAATGGAATTTTTGCTGAACATTTAACATTTAATGAGTTAGACTCTCTACTGATATCATAGAATCACAGGATTGTTGAGGTTGACTCTGGAGGTAATCTGATCCAACCCACCTGCTCAAGCAGAGGCACCTAGAGCAGGTTTTCCAGGATGATGTCCAGACACTGGAATATTTCCAAGAATGAAGAATTCACAACTTCCTTGGGCAACTTGTACCTCTGCTCTATCACCCTCATGTTCCAAAAGTGTTTCATTATGTTCAGATGTAACTTCCTGCTTTGCAATTTGTGCTCATTGCTTCTAGGCAGCTTGTCCAGAACTTGTCTCTGTCTTCTTTTCTGCTTCCCTTCAGATATTTATCCATATTGATAAATATGGTTTCCCTCTGAGCCTTCTTTTTACACTGAGCAGCCTGCTCCCTTCAGACTTTTCTCACACGGGACAGGCTCCAGTCCCTTAATCATCTTAGTGACTCTTTGCTGGCCCCTCTCAAGTACCTCCACATCCCTCTGGCCCTGGGAAGCTCAGAACTCTGTATTTCTATATACTTTTTGTGTTTCAGTTTTGGCAGGAGCTCCATGTACATCCACACAGTCCTCCTGATATTTTAGTTTCCTGCTTACTGGGATGGACAGCTCTTGAGCTTGGAGGACAAGACTTAATTACAAATTAGCTTTCTTGGCCTCCTTTCCTCTTCAGGTTTGTTTGTTACATGCTCATGTTTATTTAATCCAATGTTTATTTCAATGTTTACTTCATCCATGTTTATTTAACCCAGGTGGTCCATGTTTATATCATCAACACAATCCTGTTAAAGTATCTACCATAATTTTTGAAATTACATTGTATTTTTTCAATAATAGCCTTTAATTACTTTTTTTTTCTGGTTAACAGGTAATTAAGTATGAAAATACTATTGCCTATATAAAGCTTGTATTTTATTAAAATCTTCTCTTCTTTCTGTTATTCACACTACATACATGTTATAAAGAGGAGCTTGGTGATTCATACAGAAGTAATTAGTGGTTTAATACCAAATGAAAATCTATAGAGAGACCTTAAGTTTACACCACTGTACATGAGATCAGAATTTGGCTTTTGGTATTTGTCATAAAGAGCAAGTCAAATAGCAGCCTTACACCAACCTAATCTAAAGATAAAAAGCATTCATCCCAGTCCATGATTTCAATATTAAAGCAGTGCATGGGGAAAGGTCATCACAATTAAAGGCATAATGTAACACTGAAACTCTGAAAAAGTGTTTGTGCTTCTTCTGTATCTCAAGATTTATGTGATTGACTCTTAATTGGAGACCTAAGGTTTCATTTCACAGCTTGGGCAGACAGGCTATTACATCTCAAATGAACAGGGAGAAAATAGCAATACTTTTTGTGCATGTAATGGAGAATTAAGATACTTTTTGACCTTTTATGATGATTAATTAAAGAAAAAAAGGAAGTTTAAAGTGCAGAAATTCAATATATTTGGTATTGGAGTTGTGTATAACTATATGATGGCAAACAGGACAAAACTAAGTATCTAACACATGTCCTCACCAGCAGATATGGACATTATGGAAATATGCAGATGGATGGGGAACACTGGCATTTCAGCCAACTGATGGCCCTTTCTTGCTGGTTTTTAACTATAAAATAGCCGCCCAATAAATAAATTATTGTGGATTTAAGCTTCTTTGGATACCACTGAGTGTGGGAATAGAAATGATTTCTCAGTTACATTTGGTAATTAATGTAAGGCTAGATGACAAGGTGTCATTGGTCTGCCAAAACTGTGAGACTGGGGAACTTCAATCCAACTGTCTGCATCCAACCATCCAAAGCCCAGCAAGATGAATTAGAATGGGAGCCAAACTGGTGGATATCACAAATCTTCAAGGCCTTTTTGGGTTGCCTGTATCCATGTTTGTGGGAAAAGAATCTTAGCAAAGTGAAGACAGCCTTTGCAACTCTGTTGATTGTCTTGTACAATAGAACCATAGTGGATAAATAAATATCTTACTACATTGTGACTTACTGTGATATTGTACAAGGGGGTTTTGTCTCCTTTTTTCTTCCTTTCATTTTTTTCCTGCAAGAAACTTGATTTCATTTGTAGGGAGCCTGACTATGGGACATAATATGTACAATCTCAGAATGATTTTTGCAAACTTATGATAAAAGAAAAAAAAACCCAAAATACCAGCAGCTCCAGACTACATCTGTTGTAATGTAATGAGGCCCTCACAAATCAGGAGGCCTGGGGCAAATGGCTTATTTTTCTTGCTTCTTTCATATGTAAGTAACTTCTTTCAGCTCAATAACTGAGCTTCTGGGCTTTTACTTTTAATGCCTTTCATTTGGTTTCTGAGGCTTCTATTTTCTTTCAGCATATTCCAAGGCCAATAAGATAACAGCTTTCAGAAATGTAATGAGCAAACTTCCCAGCTTTGCATTTGCTGAACTGCAGTTGGGGATGCTCAACAGAATATTAAACTGAAGAGTTATTATTCCACTATATCATCTCCACTCTTCAGATGAGACATACAGACACAAAAAAAGACATATCAATGTGGCAACTGAACTGTGGGTGGATAAGCATAGTTAGATAGTGTGCAGCTGAAATCTAAATCCATCAATCAAATAAAATTAAAACCATAGTCAGCACCTTGTGTCATAATCTCTGTGAAGAGATAATCAAACCATTTGCTTCAGGTGGGAAGAAGGCAAGTGTGCTTAAACAATCTTGTGCTATTGATCCAGTGCAATTCTGAAAACAGCCCCTGCAGTGTAATCTTCTAAAGCTTGACAGATTGCATCGGTAGACACACTGAGATCACTGAGATTACCTTCCACATCAGATAAATAAAATATATCAAAAATAAAATAATAACATTCTTTAAAGTACGAAAATCATGGATTAGAAAATATAAAGAGGGTATGCATGTATCTTCCATCAGTGAAGCATCTGAATACAATGAGATCTTGAGTGTAGGAAGCTCACACATTTGGGTAGAATAGTGTCTGGCAGATGTGGGACCTGAGGCCCAAAGATCCATGCAGCCTCTCAGAATGCCTGCATCAAAAAACTGAACTGACTTGCTCAAAAGTCAGGGTGTAAAATTTTTTTTTTTCCCCAATAGCCCTTTACCGACAGAAATAGGAAAATTATAAGGCATTATTGTGATTTCTGATAATTTTTATAATAATAACAAGCAAAAATCTTAATTTCAGGGTTAAGTGAAAACATCAATAAAATGAGCTCACAAAAAATTCAGCAACTAGCCGCATGTATAGACACTCACATATCTCTAGGTTAAAATATGAGTTGCAAGTAGACTGGGAAAAACGATGCCACACACAGTTCTGCTGAGCTACCTTGCTATATGAATGGTGCAATTTGACAGAGCTTGGATAATTTTTTGTAGAACTTTGCTGCTTTATACAAGAAGAAAAATCGACTTTTCAACTTCACTGGCTTCATATTTTATTTATTCACTGACTTAATTTATATCACCAAGTTCACAGCATCACTGGACTTTCAAAGTTGAAACTCTAATAAAGACTATTCAGTTTCATATTTTGTGCATTTGCAGCCATAGAGAACAGCAGTTAAAGATTTTTCTTATTGCAGTTTCTTTATGTAGGCATTTATTATGCATGAAAATATCTTGAAAGGATAAATCAGTAAAATTTAATTTGGTCACTCACAACTGTAAGGGAAAAAATACCTGAAGTCAAGTGTTTCTTCCAGCTTCATAAAGTAAATGGACTTTAGTTTTCATCTGAATAGAACTTGACTTTTCATGCTTTCCATTTCACCTCCTTGTTTTCGAGACACCATGGAATGAAGTTCAGATAATCTTTCTTATGATTTAGACCAAATCTGTGTTCATTTGAGCTATTAGTAAACACTGAAACAGATGAAACTGAAAGAGAACTGAAAAATTAAGTAGTTTAAAAATAGCCCAACCTTCATGCAGTTGTTGAAATTATTGCTATATTCTTCAAATCCCATATCCTTTCACCGTACCATTTTTCCTTTCTAGTGTTTCATTTTAAATTTATGCATATTTACCTAGAGGAGGGTGAATATAAGACCACGATCTTCATTAGTGCTTTCATTGTGGGACAAATTGTCACAACATTTATACCACTGTAGGCAGGTTCCCCATGGGCCTGATCTGAGGGAGAAGAGAAATTCTGTGCTCAGGGAGGTGCTCAGTGCCAGAGGAGGCAGTGTGAGGAGGTTGTGCAGAAAGCCTTGGAGCTGGGCATGGGAGAATGCTGCCCAGCTGCCTTGGGACACAGAGAACCCTGGAGCAAAATGTTTCCTGATGCTACTTTTTACTTGCCATTTTCAGGCTTGCTGCTATGGAGGAGCTGCTTAAATCCTCATTGTGTATTTCACAAGAATGTACTAGCAAGGAACCTTTCCTTGTCATGGGCATACTGGAAACCAGCATCAAAGATTGCCATTAATTTAAATATTTTTATTATGCCATTTTACTCACTGTTCTCTACAGTGCCAAGCTTCTATTTCTGTCATTTTTTCAAACCCTTTTCTGCATTTAGCAGGTCATATTCCTTCTCTCAAGTCATTATATTAAAGAATTTCCTCTGTAAAGATATATTTGTCTTCTAAATTTGGCAGAATAACTGAGGATGAACATGTATGGTAAACACAGAGAAGATTGTAACGTCACATCCTCATGGGAAAAGCTAAGCTCATCTCTTGGGTTTTGCTATCAAATAGACAAAAAATAAGTAAACTGAGAGAACATTTTAGTCCTTGAAAATGCATCTGTTGGAATGGGAAGAATAAAAGATTGCACATGAAAGGTTCTGTGTGGGAGATTTCACAGTACACTGATGATCCAGAGTCCTGTCCTTGATTCTCTATGAACATGCCAAAAGGTTTTGCATCCTAACAAAGTTCTTTCTCTTATGACAGAATTATTTTCTCCAGGCAGTGATCAGTCATGTTCTTCCATGTTAAGATTTTTCACAAATTGTACTCTCAAACATATTAAACAAGATTGCTGCTAAAGTTGTTTTCGTTTGTTTTTTGTTTGTTTGTTTTCCTTGCAATTTCAAATGCAATTATTTCAGTTTGTTGTGGATATTTTGTCAATACAGTTATGTGGAAGTCCTGCTAAAACCTCTAATATATCTCTGTAACTGAATCAGATCACACTGTCAGTTTGCAAGGAGAAATTTCTGCCAATTTTGGTGGTGAAAACTGCTTAAAAATTACTCATATAAAAAGTCATTGGAAAATAATATTAATGAACTACTTATGCAGCCAGCTAAGCCTTCTTGGGAGAGGAACAGAGGGTGAAGTTTCTTTTCAGGTTTTCTAAGACTAGATCTGAATATCTGCTGTAATATAATACAAGAGTGGATAAACCATTTCACTGATCCCATTTAACATCTTTTTTCTCTTTAGTATATTTTAGCTGGCCTGTGGTGCTCTATCACTTCTTTAACTAGAATAACTTTGCATAATGTGCTAACTCTAGCAAAATACTGAATTGTGCAAAAATAGCCTTACCTTGAATTACTGAATGCAAGGTTATACAAGTTGTTAAATATGGGATAATTATTCTACCACAGGATCATCATCGGCCACATGTGCTTCACATAAGTGAATGGCAAGATATAAATTCACTGTGTTAAGAAAAGGTCTCTAATGAGCTCCTAAAATTTTAATACCTGAGCAAAAAATGTGTGCTACACACACATCAGCTAAGGAAAAAACTGTCAAACTTGATATTAAGAAATTCTTCAAAAGAAGAGGAAAGTGAGAACATGTGAAATAATTGGCTAATTCTGTAGACAAATTTCAATACATAACAGTATTATGGGTGAAGGGGGTGAGAGAAGTCCCCCTCTCCTCAAACTTTTGTTGTTGCAACAGCCCACAGTAACTTGGCCACCCGACCTCACAAGGAGTTGGCCTTTGGGAAATTCATCATTTAACAGAGAGGAAGGGAGAAGGTATGTATGAAAAGTCAGAGGGAGCACACAGGACGTGATGATTCAACAAAAGTAAACTCACAGATTTGCCTATCTACAGCAGGACTCTGTTCTTTATTCAGTCACAATCTGCACAACAAGCAGCATATGGGTTGGGGTTGAGGGGGCATGATTTGTCATCTACTGACTAATTTGATATATAGCATATTTTTTCTATATTTTCAATACATTTGAAGTTGAAAATTATTTGAAAATTAATGAGGGGATAACTGACC
Organism: Cettia cetti; assembly: GCA_013401135.1. Taxonomy (NCBI): domain Eukaryota; kingdom Metazoa; phylum Chordata; class Aves; order Passeriformes; family Sylviidae; genus Cettia; species Cettia cetti. Next base: position 39,422 of record VZUI01022300.1, read on the forward strand.
TATTTCTTTTTGTCTTTCAAAGCATGCAGTTTACTGCACCTGATTGGAGAGGAGGGAAAGCATCAAGTAATGGTAAAATTCTTAAGGGCACACTTTTGACTTGTTAATCAAAAAGGAATATTATCAATCAATTACTTTTTCTGCTAGAATGCCCTTGTAGGAAAAAAAAGGTAGAGAAAAGACTTGAAAAATGACAAAATCTTCTAAGCACCTTTCTGATTCATATTGACCAATGCCATTGCACTTAGCTTCAGATTGTGGAAACTGCCTGGATCATTTTGTCAATCTGCAGAAAGTCTAGTTCAATGTTCTCCAAAGGGAATAGATGCTTGGAATTTAATTAGAGTTAATTTTTGTAGGGACTATATTTGGACAAACTCAACAAATAAAAATATTTTAAATTAAAAATTTTACACAAATTTGTTTTCAAAATTTCAATCTTCTGACAATTTCCAAGACCTAAGAGTATTTTTTTCACATTTTAAAATATGATTTTTTCTAGTACAATATCAGCAAAAACATTCTTGAAGTCTTAGTTCAGGTCAGGACTTCTTCATTGTCTGTGTGTTAGGCCTGGAATTAAATTAGATGTTCAAAATACACATAAAAATATGAATAAAGTGCTATTTCAAACTAAACATCTGTGGGTTTTTTAAAATTTTGTTCTTCTGTACATGAGTATTTTCATAAAGTGGTATTTGATCTGTGGTATACATATAGAATAAAAAGAAAAACTAGAGACGAAAAGGTATTAGAATCAGCTATTGTGTTAACATAATTTGAAAATAAAGCTATTTCTAGTACTTTGTGTGTCTTGGATTAAAGATAAAAAGACATTAAATGAAGGAAAAATATCATGCCCTACTTATGAGTAAAGTTATTCAAACCTTAGCAATGGGAAGGCATTCAGATTAGTCCACCTATGTCATATTCTATGACAAGTACAAGTTCTAGTGTCCACACATAATCCTTCCACTCCTATTAATATAGTGCATTTCTTAGGGAGAAAAAAGGATTACATAAAGTTTTATCACCAAGTTGTTAATCTGACCTTCATCTCACAGATGATTGCATAAGTTTTTTATATTATTCCTTGCTAAATACTTTAGAGTCCCAAATAACTACCTTCTCACCTAAAGTATTAAATATGCATAGACTTCCATTATATTTACCTGAATCTAATGGCTGAAATAAACACAAAAAGAATATATGGGGCTTTTGTTATAAATTCTGACTGCAATTTTTTGTGAGTTTTGATCACTTTAACAATAGTGAAAGCACAAGGAGTAGCATCTGCCAGAGGATATTGTGAATGGCAACACATCAAACATCAGACAAGAGTGGAAGAAATCTTATCAGTCCAGAATTACATTTTACATATCATCTCACTTTGTTAAGTTGAAATCTTTGAGTCTGAAAGAGAGTTCTTGAAATTAACTTAATTTTTATTATTGAATTCTGCTTTTTTAAAATCTTTTTTAGGTGCAATAAAACTCTAGATTTCCACCTCCAATTATTTAATTATTAGGTCTGTCATATGACAGATATGAATTATGAAAATAGATTGCATTTAATTATTCAGGAAAGGTCTATTCATTATAATCTTCTTGAAAATGCAGATAGAAACTCCTTAAAAATTTGTAATAGTGTGCTTTAAGCTGTTAAGCTCTTTACTACTGGCCCCATTTGGTATTGTAAGTTCAGGGTTTTTTTATTGTGTCACCTTACCTGAAGTGTGTTCTTTTAGGGAGGGAGCAGCATCTCTTACACCCCTAGAGCATGGAGGAGCCAGTCAGTTGATTAAACAAAACAGGAGAACAAACAAAAAGAAGCTGTATCTACTGTAAGTCTCCAAGTATCCTGAAAACAGTTCTCAAAAGGGTTTTTGTCAGAGGACAGTGAAAAGGAGAACCCATCAGCCCCCAGCTGAAGGTGCTTACTGGTCACTGAAATCAATTACCCCGTGGTCAGTAGAAGGTAGAATCAGGAAAAGATTTTTTTTTTTTTTTTCCCACCTTCTACCCACCCTATTTAGGCACAGAAAAATACAGGATGGAGTCTTGCCAAGCTTGCTCACTGTGCTCAAAGGACTCATGTGCAGTGTGGACATGGTGAGAAGCTGACCCCATGGGCTGAGCTGCAGGCTCACCTCGCTGTAATCAGAGGCATCTCATCCTCTGCACTTTGGGCAGAACTTTTAGGGCAGGTTATCCAAAGAAAGTAAATTGGTAAATGTTGTAATACTGACAGTTACTGGAAAAATAAAATACAGAAAAACTATCTTTGGATTTTTGTTAAGACACCAGTTCAAACAGAAAAGCCAGGGAGACATGCAACTGGAGATATCACTCACAAGCCTTGGAGTCTCCATTCCCATCTGCATTTTATTTCTGAAATGCTTGTGCACTGCATGATTCAACCTGAACTCATGGAAGTCACCTTTAATGAGACAAAGGACATTAGGAAAAAGAGACTGCAAGAACTGCTTTCAATGACTGAGAATGAAAACAAAAAAGTGTCTGGCAACCTGCCAAAATTACTTGTGCCTGAGTGGAACTGGAAGAAGGCCAAAATATCTGGCAGCTTTGGCCTGAACGCAAATATTATCACAGGGCTCTCACCAAAACTTTGTAAAAGATAAAGCCAAACTATGGGAGCAAAGACATCATCCAATCACACAAATGCCATGATTTTGTCTATTTTCTGCAGCAAAAACTAGATATCAGAAACGACTTTCTTGAGTGTAGGTGAGTTTTAAAACAAAGCCAAATTCTTTCTCACCGGGGTTGTACCTCAGGTGTTTCTTAGCACATCTCTTGTCCTGCAAAAATGTATCTGCCCCAACTTTGACAAGTGCAGTTAGGGAAACTTGTTAATGCTGAGTATTTTAGCTGATCACATGTATTCAGCTCTCATTTTTGGCTCAACACTTTAAAATTGAATTAAGTCATCTCCTAGTTCATAGTCTGTATGCTCAGTATGTTTAAGGATGGAATATAAGCACTAAATCTTGATAAAACTGTTACTCACAAATTCTCAGAAGAACAAATAATAGTTATTCCTGCTGCTTCTTAATTTATGTGACTATAAACATGCATTTCTACTACATTGCAACTACTCTATTCATCCAGCTTCAAGGTGCCATTTGTAATTGAATCAGTAGAAGCTGAACCCAAACAACTGCAAGTAGAATTGCTCCAAATTGCCTTAGTCTCAAATTGAACCAGATTTACCTATCATTTATGTTACACGGTCAGGTAGCCCTATTTCCTAGCCCTGCAATCAGGAGACTATTGACCAGCAACTATAGTTCTCACTTCATATTATTGAAATGAATGGCCCCTGCAGTACAGGGGGACTTTTTGCTGGATTGTTGTTATTTTTGTTGTTGAGGTGGTGGTTTGTTTGTTAGTTATATGGGTGTGGTGGTGGGGTTTTGTTGTTTTGCTCTTTTTTATTTTTTCTATAAATTTCAGATGATTCACTGAAATAAGAATCCTGAACTTAAAGATGAGGAGCTTAGGCATGAAGGTGTCTAGCAGTCTGTGAGAATTAACTTTCTTTCAGCTTTTCAAAAACTTTGGAAATGTTCAATTTCTTTCAAGAGTGAGGTTTAATGAATTTATATTTTGGATTACAGAACTGTTGGCTCTTTAGGAGACTTTAGCACCTAGGCTTCTTTTCTTGCATGGGAGATGTGTACCTCAGAGTATGCATACAGTAGAAGTTTGTTGCCTTTCAGTCCTCTATAGTAAAGCATCTCATGGAGATCAACCCAGTTTCCATTTATTTGTTTGGTTTTCTTTTTTTAATCTCAAGACAAAGTAGTTCCCAGGCATAGGATTTTTATAGGGTCAAAGGTAGGTGAGGTGAGCACCACGATGACTCCCTTTTCCATTCATGAAACCGTTTCTCCACTTTTCCTTTCTATGGTTGCTCTAGAATTTCCATCAATAGGTAAGGCACAGTCCCTAAATTTGAAACTGTGGCACTCAGTGTCATAGGAAACAATTCCAATATGTGTTTTTCATGCTGCACCACAATTAGGAAAAAAAAATGTTTCAGGGAAAAAAAAATCTAAACCAAAATAAATAAAAACAAAAAAAAAGAATTATTGAGGTTTAATACAGTAATTTTAGGTGTCACTGATCTGTGTATATTGCAATGCACTACCCTTGGTGCAGAAACTTTTGTCAGAAATTTTAACATGGAGATGCTGCAGGTTGTTTTTCCTTTCTACGTTGTAATTTAGTTCTATCATGATCTACTTGTTACCTAGGAAACAGATTTATGAAGAAAGTATGGGTGATTGTGTGAGGACTGATTTGGATTTTTGGTTTCAGGGTGAGAGGGTTTTTTTCAATTTTTCAAAAGCCGATAGTATATTTATATTGCTAGATGTCAAAGAGTTTCCAAAATTCTTCTTATTAGTTTAGGTCTACTATACTATACTACAATTACAAAACATAGTAAAGACTAAGATTTTTTAATAAACTGTACTACCTAATAAACTGTACAACCATGTACAGATATTGAGCAACTCATTATCAACCCTCTGATGATGTCACTGATTTATTATTGCCATGGTTATTCATGACATTACAAACTTTCTGAAATCTTCAGCTGTTCTAGTCATAAAAGGCTGGGATTTCTACCATAAAAACTCAGGTGATAAGAGATGTCTTGTATTCAGCTTCCAACCTGTGTCACATTAGATTTTGCTTGTTTCAATACACCTATTTAGACCACAACAAATTAAATCTTCTCAGAGAAATTCACACATTATCTTGAGCAATGTGTCTTAGAATAGAAATAATTCCCACTTCACTTGGTTCAGAAAAACTAAAATTTTTATGCTATCACAGGTTATTCTGATAGTTAATAAGATGTTGAATATGAAAATTTCAGGGGAGAAATACATGCCTTTTAAGGATGTATTGAAGGTGTAAAACATGCATTAGAGCGTGCATGTATTACACGTGTTATAGTTTTTAAAAATCTAAACCCAAATATTAATTCATCAAAGTATTTCAATGAAAGAAGTATCAGATATGTTAGCATTAGTAAAAGTGAAATATAGTATCCTTTAAATTTCAAGATTTTGAGTAATGAATAATTAAGCAAAAACCTTTTCTTTACAAAATTTCTGTACTCTGCTTGGCTATCTGCTTTCATTAACTCACTATCCATAACCAGCATGGAAAATGTGTTTATAATGCATTCAGACACAAAACAAATTAGCACAGTTGCTATAATTTAAATTCAGTATATTCCTAAAATAGCTTCCTACAAATGCTACTGAAACAAATCAGAAAGGCCAAAAAAGTGTGCTCCCATATGTTGAAAAACCTGTACATAGCTTTTATTTACTTTATCACTTGCCAATAATATGACTGTGCAAAACTTACGGTAATAAAAATATATAATTCAAGCCTCATGATAACTCTTTGAATTTTCAAATATTGCAAGAAATTGCTGTTGTGCAGGATAGGAAGGTCACTCAAAAATATTGAAAATTTGCAACCTCCTCCCTTTATTACCATTTATCTTGAAATTTGGGAGACTTCACATTGCTGTAGTGGCTATTCCTGTGCTTTGACTTCCATTTTTCTCTTTGATATCAGTTTTTCATAGGCTATCTGATCAGTTTTGAATAAAAAATTGCAATGGTAACGTTCATATTGTATTATTTCATTTTCTTGAAACCTTCCAAGATGTTTATGTTGGTTTTAGACTTCAGTGATAAAATGTTTGTACTTATTGAAATTTATAAATTTTGAGATTGCACTTTTTTTTGGCCTATAAATCTCAACTGAGATGCAAAACAATCTTGTATTATGAAAAGAAAATCAGTTTAATGATTATGCAGCTTACAAGTATTTCAACCCTATGCATGAACAAAGACAAGATTCTTTTTCTTAGACACTGAGATTTAATGAGGCAAAGAACTTGCCTAATGCAATGTTTGGTATACTTTTATAAGAAGTGAAAATAAACTGTGCTTATTTTATTTCTTTATAACACTTTTTTTTTTAAATTTAACAATAATCTCCAACGTTTAGTTCTATTATACCTTTGGTTATACTCTGGATTTACCCTTAGATGTCCACAGAACAGGACTGTGAATCATCTTCCACTGTAATATACAAAGGACACATGTCATTCACAAAAAGAACTGGCATGTTTCTTCTATAAAATCTGTTACAGCTATTTCACCTTTCAGACCACCAACTCCCTTAAAAACACGAAGAAATTTAAAGCAAATAAAGTGCTAACAAAACTGATGTGATTGCAAAATCAAGAGGTGGAATGTAAAACATTTAAAACTGTGAAAAAATATACTCTTCTTTTCAGAACAGCATTACCTTGGGGTTACTTCATATATACTTTTTTAGATATAAACTTTAGTGGTTTACAATTTATTATCTAATATCACCACCCTACATACCCAGGACAATGACCACACCTAGGAATTTTCTTTTCTTATTTAAACTTTTTAAAATAATTTTCCATTTAAAAAGTGGTATACTTTTGCATTTACAATTCCATATATGTATTGTGCACTCAAACCACACCCACTAGGAAAATAATCTGTGTGGGGTTGGGGATTTTTTGGCCAGGTTTTTTGAGTTAAAAGGAGATCAGTTTTTTGGATCAGTGTACACTGTTGATCACTTTCATGGGAAGGAGCAGAGCTCTTCCTAAAAGGTTTTGCTTGGCTCCAACATTCCACAGGGTTGGGCAGGGCACGTCCTGTCCCAGCCACTCGTCTTTGTCCTCCCCAGAGCTCCACAAGGATGGACACAGGGTCACAAATCCCCCCTCTGAGTCTTCCTCAGATGTCTCAGGTTGTAGTTTGGCCTGGCCCATCAGCTCTGGCAAAACTTTCTTCACTGAGCTCTCATGCCAGAGAGTCTGCCCCTGTAACCAAGACCACGAGAAGAAGAACTTTTGCTTTTTTGAGGACTTAATTCTAGCCATCAGATAATTTTGGAAGTTTTTCCATTTTTCAGTCTGAAATTTCTTTTATGAGGAAAACCAGCAGGTCATATTCACTTTTCTATTCATCTCTCTCTCCCACCCTCTTCTACCTACCCCTTCCTTCCCCTTCTAATTCATACAGAGAAATGGATTTGGAACTAATGGTCAAAAGGGTAAGTACTGGATACATCAGAATTAAATTTAGCTGCTGCTGTCTTTCCCTTGCAGAGGAGAGTAATGCTTTTGGACATTAAATTAAGCCACTGGCTTTTGGGGTTTGCTTTACAATGGTTTATCTTTTAAAGGAAGAATCAGATAAGACAAAGATTTAGCACATGTAAACATGTATTTTAAAAAATATATAAGATATTTCCTTTAATTTAATGATCTCTACATGAAAATAAATTTTATTCTCTGTTTTTTATTACTTGTAAAATCAGTTATTCAGAAAAATAACTAATTACAATTAGAAATACACCCTTGAAGCGTTAGATCATTACTGCAGGATCCTTGAAATGCAGTGATAGCATTGCATTTACTCCAGAGTTACTCTTTTGTACAAAACTCAATCTTTTTTTCTGTTAACAATATATTTAACAGTGTAAGAAAGACTACAGACTAGAACATTACACCCTATGACATAAGGAAGTAATTTGCTCAGGTGTGTGAATGGAAAATAGCCCAACATATTAATTGACTGCTGTGTTGGTGTGAGTCAGCTCTAGAAAAGGAATTGCTACTAAAAAAAAATCTTCCTCTTTTTATAGGCAGCATATAATGGAAAGAAGTCAACAGTTACATCTGCTGAAAATCAGATTGCATCAAATAGACCATCCCTTCTGATGTCTTTGGAAAAAACTCTTTAATGTCCATTTACTTTTCTGGGATGAAGACAGCCCCTGATCTCATCTGCAGCCTGCTCTGGACATTTAAGAGCAGTAGTGAGGAGTGATATTGAATGCTGTGGAATTCATAAACTGGGTGTGACTCTCTGACAGACTTTTCTTGTAGGACATTAAGAAGCTTATCTGGCTAGGAGAGTTAGAAAAAAAATAGCTATTCCATAAGATCTCTGGATTCCCCAGAAAATACATGAGAAAAACCTGCCAAATTTATTTTCTTCCTTTTTCCTTCATGGCATAAAAACTGCTAGAAAAATTTGAACAGTTCAGCTGCTAAATAAATGTAGCTAATTACTATTAAAAAAATCAGGAATTACACAAACACTTTCTATCAGCATTTCTGAGAGACAGAAGAAATGTAGATGTATTTTTGTGAATATTGAAAGAGAAAACCTTTCAGACTTGTGAATTTCATGTCTAGGTATCTTTACATCCTTGAGAAAATTCTCATTTCCTCTCACAGCTGATAACTATTCTAGAACTTTTTTTTTTTTTTTTTTTTTCTTGGATAATTAAAACTCTCTTGGGACTTGATCTAGTTATAATAGTATTTTGTTCTTTTCTGCTTTTACCTTTCCTAAGCAAACTGTCCTGGTTTCACTTAGGATAGGCTTCCTTTGGGTGTTTTAAGTGGCTTAAATGTCAAGACTTGACTGTGTTGCTCTCCTACTCTGGTTTATGCATGTTTCTAGAATGTTTTTGATAAATTACCACTATGATCAATGTTGCATTCTCCTGTAACATTTTCAACACGTTCTCAATTATTCTTTTAATCAAATTTAGAAGGATATAAGAATGTTATTATGAGTAATCCAAAATATCTCTCTAGCTCTGTTTTCTGTCAGCAAGCAGAGTGTGATATGCACTCTTAATGTTATCCTTGAATATAATGATCTTTGGGCTTGGTGATTTACATCTTTGGAGATTTCCAACACCCATCTGTATCAATCCCTAAGCAACCCCATCTGAACTTTTGGTGACCCAGTTCTGAGCACCTCCTGGAGTTCCTGCCACCCCAATGACTCTGTGGTGCTGTGATTTCCTGAGTGAGGGCAAGACCCTGCATCCTCTCTCCCTCAAGTCTTTCCTTATGTTCTGAATAAAAAGAGGGCAAAAAGAGTCGCTGAAGAACTCCAGAGAATATTGCTTAGTCAGTTTTCCTAGATCTCCAAATTCCTCAATAATCATAGCCCCAGATTCTCCTATGCTTTGACTGGCACACACACACACACACACAAAAAAAAAAAAAAAAAAAAAAAAAAAAAAAAAAAAAAAAAAAAAAAAAAAAAAAAA
>VZUI01022314.1:0-128738 GCA_013401135.1 Cettia cetti
GCGCGGCGGCCGCCCGCGTTCTCCCGCCCGCCCTCTCGGCGGCACGGGCCGCTCCCGGGGTCGGCGCTTCGCTCCGCTCGGCCGCGGCGCTGGCGGCGAGCGGGTGTTGCAATAAATGCGTATGTCTGCGGCACAGCCCGGGGCGGCGGGGCGGGCTCCCTGCCCTCCGGGGCGGCGGCGAGCCCCGCCGGGCCGGCCTGATGCGCGCCGCGTCCTCCGGGACCACGTGCTGAGGGGTGAGCGAGGGTCGCGGTGGTCCCCGCCCGGGGGAGACCCGGGTTCGGCTGTGAAGCCGGGGTCGGCGGCAGGCACGGGGAGCCCCGGCGGTGTATTGTTCTCCCTGACAGATAACGTGATCTCGGCCAGGCGAGAGCGAGGGGGCGGAGGGGCCGGGGGAGGGAGAGAAAGGAAGCGGAGGGAGGGGAGGGTGCAGGAGGATCCCGCGTCCTCGGAGGAAATTCTCAGGCCGGGAGGACGCTCGGCTTGCGCACGGCAAGCCGGGACTGGCTCTCCTGGGAGTTCCCTCGGCGGGGAGGGGGAGGGGAGCGGCGATCTCCGCCGGCGGGGAGAGGCCGCGGCTTTGCCCTGCCAGGCCCTGCCTCCTCGGTGCGTGCCCTCCCCGCCGCGGGGCTCCCGCGGCTCCCGCCCCGCACGGCTTCCCAGGGCGGGCAGCGCCCAGCACCGCGCCCGGGAGCGCTCCCGCCGCCGCGCGGGGGGACCCGGTGACGTCACGGGCGGCGCGCTCCCCGCGCTCGCTCCGCGCTCGCCGCCCTGTAACTTCTGTTCTGGGAAGTGGTGCCAGGAATAGCCCGGCGGAGCCGCCTGCAGCGCGGAGCGCTCCCTCCCGCCGCGGCCAGGGCGGGCTGCGGCTCCCGGGCCTCCGCCTCTCCCCCGTGCAACACCAGCCCCTCCGCCACTGTCAGGGAGATGGTGATGAGCCTTTCCAAAAAGAGGGAGAGGAATGACCTGCCTTAAGATAAACGCGTGAAGCGGGCGCCCCTTGGCCGCTGGAATATCTCTGTCTGTCTTTATATATAAAGAAGCACCGCGAGCCGCCTCACTCCGGGCGAGCCCTTAGCAAAGGAGCAACACGAGCGCCCGGCGGGATCAGCAGCAGCAACAACAACAACAACAAGGGCACCGGGAGGGTTTCCCTCCTTCCTCCTCGGTGATTTCCCAGGTGAGCAGCACCGGCTGCTGCGGGCAGCCCCCTCCTCCCTGCCCGCCGCTCTTCCGTCCCCTGTCACCGGCACCAGCTGACAGCCGCGCCGGAGCGCCGGGGCTCGGGTGCGGGGCGCCGCGGGGTTGGGGTCGGGCCGCGGCAGGCAGGGCGCTCAGCAGAGCGGGGGGGTCTGAGGCCGGAGCTCCGAGTGCCGCCCGGGGCTGCGGGGGTAAATGGAGGGCAAGGCGGCGGGAGGGCGCCAGCGGGGGAAGCCGGCGGGGCTGTGAAACCGCCGGACCGGTAAGTCACCTCTGTGGCGGCGGCTCCGGGCGCTGGCAAGGCACCCGCACCGTCCCCGGGGCACCACGGCCGGAGGCCCTTCCCGCTGAGCCGACGCAGGAGGGGGACACGGCGGGGACAGGCCTTTGTCGGTGACACGCCGTTAGGAAATGTGGGGAATACCCGGCTTGTAAGTGTATGCAGATGAGGAGAAGGCTGCCTTGCGTAATCCCCTCCTGCGGCGGGGAATGGGCATGGTCACCGCCGAGGAGAGGCGCCCGCGGGGGGGCCAACCCGACGGGGTTCTCATCGCGGCCTCCGGCGCCCCGGGAGCGGATGGGGGGGGCACCAGGGCAGGGGGGGCGCCCGGGGCCACCCGGCGCGGCGGAGCGCAGGGCGCTGGAGGTAGCGGAGGGAGGGAGGGGATGTGCCCCGGCTGCCAGCGCGTCCCCGCGGGGGTGCCGGACACGGGGGAGGTGCGTGTGTGTGCGGGGACACCCGGCACCGCGCCGGGGTGCGTGTGCGAGAGTGCGTGTGCGCGCTGCGCCGCGGTGACTGTTCCCTGAAGTGGGTGGGACGTTGGCCCGTTCCGGGAATGTTCCATGACGTGTAAACGCCACAGGAAGGGGGTTAACGAGGGGCTCGGCCGGGGCCGCCGCCGGGTCCCTCCCTTTCTCCCACCCTCTGTCCCCCCGCCCGCCGGCGGGGCTGCCTCGGGGGCCGGCGGGGGCACGATCCCTTATGTAATGCGGGGTACGTGTGCGGCCGGCGGGGATTATGTAAGCGGCACGTCCGCGCCTGTCGCATAGGATATCGCATAGGATACACCACCGCACGCCGGCTCCGCGCCGGGAGCCGGTCAGGGGCGGCGAGCTGCCCCGCCGTGTCCCCGCCGTGTCCCCGCCGTCGGGGTCAAGCGGCGCGGGGGAGGCGGGGGAAAGCCCCGGGTTATCCCGGGTCATGCCCCGTTGCCCGCCCCGACCTTCCTGCTGGGGGCTGGCGCGCCGTACGGCCTGCCCCTCGTGAGAGGGAGCCCGAGGCGGAGGGCACGGAGGGTACGGAGGGTGGTGATGTCCGGGCTGCAGGTGGTGTGCGTCCCCGAGAACTCCGGCCCGCGGCTGGGGGAGCCGGCGGGAGGCCCCAGCGCGCCTGGCCCGGGGTCCCGGCCGGCCGCCGGCCAGCACGTCTTGTCTCCGTGGGCAGGCGGCCGGGGCTCGCCCCAGGACGACGATAAAGCTCCGCAGAGCTTAATTTCCCGGAAAAGGGTTCTGTTTTTCTTATTAGTTGGCACTAATGGTAAATTTTTTTTTTTTTTTTTAATATGATAGTTGCAGAAATGAAACTCCTGTTGAAACACTAAAGACTTGGGGTTTTTTAGGCAAGAATTCTTAAAAACGTTTTTAAACTAATTGAAATACTAATGAGTTTCAGCAGAAATATTTAGCTAAATAGTTCCCCTTGTTTCATTTTAAAGTGAAGCCTACTTTAGTCTTAAACCTGCCAGGGTTTTTACGTTATAAAATAATAGAGGGGACACTAAACATTTTATGCTTAGTCAAGGGTGTCACTTTTTCTTTTTTTTTTTTTTTTCTTCTAATGAGTTTATACTGAGAATTATTACGAAAGAAGTAAACAAAGTGGTCAGGGTGGCAAAAGAGAAGCATTGCTGGCTAGGTCTGTGTTTCTCTGCTTCCCAGAGCGGCGGGTGCAGGCGTGTGTTCGTGCAACTCCCAGCGCAAGGGGGCTCCGGTCATCATCATCAGGAGTTCTGGGGAGACCGGGTAATTAAAGTAATTACTAAATTAAGGAACTACTGGTCTAACGAGGTACAAATTCAGTGGGCCCAGTTTTAAATTCTGTTGTTGTTGTGGATTACCACTGACTACCAGAGGAATTTGATCCTCAGGTTATCAGGACACGGTGTGGAATCCTCAATATTTTGATAGTGAAGATGGTATACAGACATGCTAAAAAAAGTGCATCTGTTTTTCAAAGATAGGAGTGTCTCTGCCTGTTAGATTTGCAGAACGTGGACATATTCAGATAGATGCAGTGTAACCTGAGGGTTATATTTATTTACACTTAGGTGTTAGATCTTTCATGATCCTTCCACTCGAGATATTTCGGAAACTTCAGGTATGGATTATCTGACACTTTCTTCATTATTTTTTTGCTTTGTCTCATTTCTCAAAAAAAAAAAAAAAAAAAAAAAGTGTTGTAGAATAGTCTGAGAAGGTTTTTTTTCTTGGGAGTTTAAAAAAGTTACTCCTGTCATCTGCAGATGTATTCAAGATTACTGTGGTTTTCAGCTGTGCAAAGGCAGCAGTGATACAGTATGAAGTCAGTGTGCCATTACTTTTGCTGATTGAACAATCTGCATGTTTACTGTTTTGTAGTCTGTGGTGTTGATGTGATTTTCCAGCGGCTGTTTGGCATAGCAGTTCTGTACATCCTGACTGATGAGACTTCTTAAAACCTTGCTTATATGGATTAGAATGGAATCGAGCAGCACTTGTCCCAAAGCACAAATGTAGAGGACTTTTAATTGTGTATCTAAGTCCAATTGTGTGGCAACAGTGCAGAATGCTTCTTTATAAAGGCAGATTATTAGATTCTCAAGTGACTAGATTGCCTCATATGTGAGATCTGTTTACAAACCTTCTTGTTACTATGAAGACAAAACAGAGAGCCATATGCATTCATGTGGTCCTTGCTGAATAATGGTACATGTGTCTACTTGAGTGCTTGGCAGTATATCATGTTTAGTTTATGTGGTGGCACCCTACAAGGCTATTATTTTTTGACTTTTAACTATTTCTAATACCATTGGCTGTACTCAGCTTTGTGAGCAAATTTATGATCCCGGTCTGCATGTTTGTAAAGAAGCTGGATGTTTTTAAAGCAGTACATTTATTGTTAATCTTTTTGCCAAACTTCTTTGCTTATTCATTTATTTAGGTGCTTTTTAAAAAAAGAATCAAGGTGAATTGGATTTAAACAGAAGTGAAAGTAATGAGTACCATTTTGTATGTCCCTCTGCTCATCATTTTTGGTCAACAGCAGGGGCAGTTACTGTTGCTACTTTTGTAATTTAACCATATTGGGTAAGGTAGTGGGAATATAGGAGCTGTGTGCCTAGCAGAAGTGGTTTACTTAGTGAAATACTGCAATTCTTAGCCATCAAAGAGAAGAATGCTTGCTATTTGAGAGTACTCCTGTATGCAAGTCATAGTAATGTATAAGTCACAGTAACGTGACTGGGATTATGAAATATGGCTTGCCGTCTTTCAAATTTGAGTGTGGTGGGGTTTATAATAAGCTGTGGTTGGTTATATTGATAGTGATCTATCCAACTCTGTAAGTACAGTTCAGCAAGTACTACTTGCTTGTAGTTGATTCTGCCTAAGAATTACAGGTGAATTGTCAGAGCTGAGTACTAACTTCCTCTGTTTTAGGTCCCGTCATGAATCAGACCCATGAAAAGTTGGTTCTTCATGTCAGTGGTCTTTACACAGGGTAAAGAGAAAATGGTTTACCCATTTTAACTCAGACTGTCAGTATATGGTTTTAAATTACTGGTCCTACAAGCAGGAGGAATGTATAATTATTATTATTATTATTACGGCTTAAAGACTGCAGGAAGAGTTAATTGTTAATACTATTGGGAGTTGGACAGGAGTGTTGAGTGCAGAGGCTGCATACTTTTGTTATTTGAAAAAGGTCTGATAAGTTATGAGGAAACTGCTTTAAAAATTCTTTTTTTTTAAAGAGGCAGGTTATTTTTTATCAACATTTCTGAAACAGCATCTCTGAAGTAGTATGTTACAGATTGAATATTTTTAAGTTATTTGGCTTTCTTCTGTAGTTTAACCATTTGTTTGTTGGAAGCTTTTTTGTTTGGTTGGGTGTTTTGATTTTTTGTTTTTTGGGGTTTTTTTCCCCTTCAATAGAATATCTAGCAGTTGCTTAAAAATGAAGAAACAGCAAAGGGATATGTAAGCTAGATGGAAAAAGGAGAATAGTATTTTTCACTAATTCAGTCGTAATTTTGGGATGCTGCATTTAAATGAAGTAGAACAGAATTAGGATAGAACAATGAAAGTTTCAAGCTGGTTGTGCCATTCTGATAGGAAATAGCTTTGTACAGCCTTGTTTCTCTTTTGGGTGCTTAAAAAATTTTATAAGACTTTGCAACAACTCCTTTATTTCAGCAGGAAATATTAAAAAGCAGTTCATTGCGGCCATATTTTTCATTCTTAAGTGAAATTAGGACTTGTGAAAATGCTGGTCTGACAGCCTGAGAGAAAAAATCCACTGTAAATAGAAATATTAGAAGTTTTTCCATGACAACCAAACCCCTGTTTAGACTTTAGGAAATCATTAGTGAAATTAAAGAATATGTTAACGTCTTGAAGCATCTGGGGTTTTAAATTTTTTTTTTCTTTTTACTGAAAGAGCAAGTGGGAGGTACCATGCATTTTATTTCACTCTTCTGATTTGTTCATAGATTAAACAATTGGCTTTACCCTCCCTACTCATTTGTAGTAGGTTATCCCCAATAAGGTTTGTGGCTGAGAAATCTCTCTTGCAAAGCTATGAGCATGGAAAAGGTGTGAGAGGATATGGGGGGGGGAAACAATCTTTCTGATGTTAGGGAAATATAAAACCCCCACTGTAGAATGCCACATTAAAGTACTATATACAATTTTGTCTGTCAGGAATCTCTTGCCTTTTTTTATTGTCTTGTGATTAAATTCTTGCCATCACTGATATGGTCTAAACATAAGAGCTTCTTTTTGCTCTGAGGATGTATTCTGGATTCTGGGTGCTTGTTTTCATTTGTCTTTCAGGCACATTCTGTACATCTGCAAAATGGTCACTCTGTTCTCTGTATGCCAGGGTAACAGCAATGGATTGTGGACCACACTGGTTTTGGTCACAGTCTTGCTTATGTTTCCATATTTCCTGGTTCTGCCCTGGATCTGTGTCTTCTACTGTTTTTTGAACCTGGATATCACTTTTTACTTGAATAAACAAAAACCTATCCATGCTTTTTTCCCCCCTTCACTTTCTCTGGATGGGAGTCTCAGGGCGTACCTACCCAAAAATGTACCACTTGAATGGTTTTCTTAAAGTAATATAGTGCACAAATATGGATTTAATTATCGGATGTAAATTCCCCTGGTACCTGGTTATACTGATACGACCAGTTTGTATGGTGATAATAGCCCTTTTATTTCTGAGGTTGTTTATGTACATTCTGTTGCTGTCAGTGTAAACTTGGTCTCAGCAGAAAAGCTCTTTTTAAATATGACATGGAAACCACAAGTAATGTAATAATGTAGTAGGTAATGAGTTTATCACCACTTTGTGTACAGATGGGTTTAGTTGCACCTCAGTTTGTGTTTTACAAAAAATTACTTTCTTGGTTTTTTTCCCTTCTATTAGTTGATAGTTCTGTCCTAATGCACTTACAGAGTCTGAAAAATGCAACTCATGTACAAGAAATTTATTTGATCCTGCACACCCCAAAAATAATAAAGAAAACATCTGTTCCTAAACGTGTTTAATTGCAGCTTAAGTAAGTTGAAATAAACTGCTGCAGCGCTGGCTAAAATCTTTGATTTATGTATGTTGCAAAAAAGGGGGGAAAAGGATGTACAGTATTTTTTGAAAGGCGTGGCTTAATTGCTGTTGTGTCATACAGGAGAAATTCAAGGTTTGACTGCTACAGAGAGTTTCTTTTTCAGGTTGGAAATTCCACACAAAGTTATGTAATTTGTACGTACAGTTCAGTTTAATAGAAAAGTGAAAGCTAGAGGAGCGGGAATTGAAATTACAGTGTCAGGTGACATTTTAAAAGTAATACATTGACCCTCTTTGTAAGAAAATACTTTTAAAAAATGAAGCAGAAAAATTCCAAGTTGTTTTCTGTAATTTATAGTGAAGTTTAGACTTTTGTGGCTACAGATAATAGTATTCCTAAAGAAATATAAAAATCTGAAAGAAAATTCTAACTGCGCAATGTAAGATATGATACAAAGTCAGAGAATTTTGTTGAAATAATATTATTTATTGAGCAGTTTTTCCAAAGAGCAATATCTGGGCATAGGCAGAAATGAGCTCTAAGTTTAAAAAAATCTAATAGCACGGGATCAGGGTTATCAAAATTCGTCTTATTAGACAGTGGGATTTTCTTGCACGTTGGTGTAGTGTTCTTTGTCGTTCTTGTTTGTTTAAATAAGATAAATGTCCCAGTCTCTGTATTATTTATTTTGTGTTTGTGGCTTGCATTAAAACAAAACATGTGTGGTGTGTCAAGAAAGAATAGTATGCAATAATAACCGAGGTTACCCTTCCTTGACAACAAGACGTGACACTATTTAGTTAGAGCAAAAACTATTTAGTTTAGACCAAAGTCAGTATTCAACAGAGACGTAAGTTGCTGGCATCTATTGGCAGTCTTGATAGGTCAGTGTAGTTCATTCTGAGTGTAGTCTGCTTACAGAAGTTGTAGAAGTATGCGGAGTTTTACGTTCCTTGTCTCTCAAAGACAGCTAAAATAAATAGTTCAGTTAGCTGAAAAATAATATCTTTATTTGTTCTTAAAAGTTGTCAGTTTTTGTGAGGACTGGATGTGATTTTCTTTTTCTGCACAAGCATTCGCAATGGAAAAGAGATGCCCTAGAGCGTAGTGCAGGCCCGTGGTTCACTGACACCTCTGCACGCTGACAGTGTTCAGCTGAGTCCTGTATGACACCTGTGAAACACTGATTCTTCTTGAGAGTTAAATCTCTAAAACTGTTTTGTTAATGTTCTAGAAGAGATAATCAAGTACAGTTCATAGTCTTCCTTAACAGTAGAGATTAACAAATGTTGACAAATCAGTTGTGTTTACGAATTTCTGAATTTCTGAAACTGCTTATGAAAAGCCTTTTAAGTGCATTTGTCTGAAGTAAAATAGTTCTTTAGTGAAAATGGCATTTATCTTTGGCAGGACATCCATAGACTCCTAGAGCCAAATTCCCTGTCCTGTGTAAGTCAATAAAAGTTTCTACAGTTTGGTAAAAATAGGATTAAACTATCAACTATGAGACTATAAAGTTGGACATCTTGCTGCTGTCTTGATATAATAACCTGTTTTGATCACCAGGTGAAGCTGTAATACTAGGCTCTTTGAGTAAAGAGATTTCACTTTAAAATCTCTTCAAAGCTATGTGAATTTAATTTCTTCCAACATTCTTAGTAAATTTGTGTCAAACAAAACTTACAGTCTGTTCCATTCCTTTATGCTTGGTCCTGCAATATTAGCAAAATCCCTTTAAAAGTTAGTGAATATTTTCACAGAGCTGCCTGGCTAGAATATTTGATTTCTTAAGGTTTAAATAATGGATAAGCTACATATATTCAATTTGTGAGGCACAGTTGAATTTTGTTACAGACTTAGCAACATGTTACTGATACATCCAAAGAAATTTATGGTTAGTGTAAGGGTAGGAGTAATTTTTATAATACGCTTAGGAGGAAATGATGTTAGGGAAATACAAACTGACAGAAAGGTATTTGTTTTATAGCTAGAGTGATACCAAATACTGTGTTGCTACCTCTGCAGTTGGTTTTTATGGTGGAAAATGTTGGGATCAAGAGGACAGTGAAGTTGGTCCAGTAAGTTATCTGTCATGTTTGATATGTCATATATTTCTAATCTCTGATTTACCTAATTACTAATTAAATACACAAACTGTGCTCATCTTTGACCTAATTCACTGTAGTGATTAATGTTAATTATTGGTGAAGAACTTCATAGTCAGCCACGCATTAGTAAAGCTACTCAATGATTTGGAGTAATTAGTAGGGCAATTTTGAGTCAGCTATTTTTTCTAAACAAGTAAGGTTGTAAATTGGAACTGATATACAGTAGTATGACAGCACCTTTCTTTGGTCTGGCAGGACTTTGGTCTGTAAAATGTGGGGAGGCAAAAGGATGACATACAATACCTTCATTTTCTCTGCTTTGTTTTTTAGCTCAGCTCATATAGTTGTTCAGTGATTCTATTAAATTAGTGATTTCTTCATGGAAAAAATTTAACTGCTCTGTATCCTACTTTTATGAACAGGCTTGAAGGACAGGTGAGAAAGTAATAGAGAAGGGAATGGAAGCATAACAGGTCTTCCAAATTTTTCTTGTGCATCAAGGACGGGATGCATTTACATGTCACCTTGGAAATGCTTGTTTTGCTTCTGGGTTGGACAGATTTCCTCATCCAAGGCTAATAAACCTGAACCCTCCATGATGGGAGGCTGGCCTGGACACATTCACTTGTAGAAGATGAGTCTACAGGAAGAACCTTTGCTTTAGTTTTGGTCTGTGTCCTTTGTGTGTCTGGGGTTTTTGCTCGTTCTTCTATAGGAACGGTGAAGTAGCTTGCAGTAGGTGTACCCTGACTTTCCATCCCTTGCTCCCCAGATCACCTGTGGTGGCAGGAAAGAGAAAGACATAAGGGACAATGGAGTTCCTTTATGAACACCTCTCCAAAACTTCAGTGCAGCATATTTTCCATAAATGGAATGAATATGAGAGAAACCTTTTAATTTTCTTTCTCACTCACAACCATATTAATTATAGAAGAAAACAGGGTTGTTAAGCACACAATTTTGGATATATGCTGGTTGAGGATGAGGCTTAGAGGGGAAGATCAATAAGATGGGGAGGGGAGGTTTGAATGTGACTGACAGTGGATTATAATTGCCTACAGGAGGTTATTTTTATCAGATCAAGCGTCCCTCTAACCTACAGAATTTTAGTAATACAGTCTTTAGAATCCCTGTCCAGTCTCAAGTCGTACAAGCATGTGTCGGGAGTAAATAAGATCCTATGGAAGGCACAGTCGTAACATCCTCTAACTTTCAACTTTGACATCTCCACAGGTAGCTTGCATACCGAATATGATGCTTCTTATCTTGCTCTGTGCTTGAAGGTATTTATTTTTACATTTGCTTATGCATGGCTTTGATTTATTTGCAGTATTATTTGATCCCGGTCAATAGTTCGACCCACCTAACTAACAAGCATGGGAATAAATGAAACTAATTTTGACTCTCTTTTTCTCAATCAAGTCGGTTGTCTGGTGAGCCAAAAGTGTAATAAATATGTTTGTTAGCTGTTTAGAGATTCACACACTAGAAAACAGAGGGCCATGTTTCAGTTTCCTTGCCTAATTCAGACAGTGTCACATGCCAGTGATGGGATTATATTTGTCTTTTTATCAAAAATGCATTTTTTTGGCTCCTGCTTTGATGCTTTCCCATAAAAATGAACATATTACATAACAAAATGGAGAGGGTTTGCCACATTGTGTGAAGATATATTTGAGAGTGCATGTCTAAATATATACATCTAGACTCACGTATGTGTCTGTGATCATAGCTTTTACCTCTAGTGATATTCTGTCTCCTTCATAGTACCTGGAATGATTTCATGATTAGTGGTCTGGCTTGTTTGTTACTGGGGGGAAGATTTGTCCTGGGTTCCATGTAGGTTCAACTTCTGCTGTTGTTTAACTATCAAAGAAAATCTTTTAAATAAATAAATTTATTTGAATTACTTATGTGTGACGGTTAGCATTTATTTCACACATGTCCATATAGATACATATACACAGCCACATTTTGTTGAAAAGGTAAAAAATCTTCCTAGTTTTCAGTGAGGAACTTCTCTGGTCTCACTTTGGTGAGTATGTATCAGTCTACCCAGGGTATCTTTCTAAAATGTTATCCGCTGCTCCTGGTGCTCTGCTGCTAGGAGGATGCAGCAGGATCAGTAAGTGAGCATGGCCCCATTTAGCTGTCTGTGACTGACTCAGCCAAGGTCATGTCTTGTTGGACCATAAAGATATTTGCCTTTAAGCTGAAGCACTTTGAATTCCTTTTAATCCTTGTGTTTCTGAAGGACATAGTCACATCATTCTCAGTCTGCTCAGAGGGTGACAGGGTCATTCCCCAGGCCCTGTCATCGATGGTGCCTGACATTCACCTGGTGCCTGATGCTCACTGAGCCTTGCTCCTCTGGTGGGACGCCCACCTCCACACTACAGCTGAACTAGTGGTGCCAGCTCTCACCTTTGTAGGGAAGTGACCAGAAAGTCAATCCATGAGCAGACTATGCGTGCTAATAGATGATGGAAATCAAAGGTATCCTAAAAAGCACTTGCATGGTGCCAACACGGATCTTGTTGCTGGGCCTTCACTTTCTCTGGAGCCAACACAAAACCGTCTTGCCCTCATCTCCTACTTTTCTAATTAGTGCCCCATATCTGAGAAGATTACACCAAACTGTGCCCAGCACAGCTTGTGACACCACGTGAACTGCCTTGTCTCTTGTGAATAGAAGGAAAATTCTGTCATTTTGGATTTTGTCCTGACCAATAAAAGTGCAGAATGGGAAGTTATTACTGATTTTGATTTTTTTTTCATGAGGCCAGGATTTTGCCATCGGCTGTAGATAGGACTTGTACTGCTGAAATAGTGCTCCTTGTGACTGTCTCAGCCTATAAATGGAAACCTTCAGCATGCAAGGTTTGCTTTTCATTGAATAAAGTGACACTAGGTGAGAACGTTGGAAAAACTGTCTGCATGGAAATAGCCTCTGGATACTTCAGGCAGAGAAGACCTACAACAAAAGACACTCTCAACAGAAATGATCTTTACATTTCCAGATGGTATAAGGTCTCTTAGAAAAAAAAAAAAAAGAAAATACATTATGTACCCCAAGGTGCTTTTATTATGATTTGAATATAAAGTACATGAAGTCTTTGGTGGAAGTGTTATAATTGACTGGCTTAAAGCTGTGGTTTTAGTTATCATTTAGTTATTTGTAGTTATAGCCCAGCTGAAAAAGGAAATTGCTTGGAGCCAGGGCTGTATCTTGGCCTTTGTGCTTCTCTCCCCAGTGAAATCCCATTATCTGGTTTTGGAATTATTATGATGTGAGAAACTTGAATTTAATTTTAGTTTGTGTATGATGTCCTTTTTTTTTTTTTTTTTTGTTTTTTAATGAGGTCTAATGCCTGCTTGGTTTTAGTGCATAATTTCAAAGTTTTTTTGGGTTGTTTTTGTCTGTTTCTGGTATGGTTCAGCATAAAAAGAAAGATAATATATACAAAAGGTTTGCATGGTTCTAGTGTGATGTTTCATTCTGGTGTACTCTACATGCCCTATGTATCTGCTTCTCCATGTGTAGCTCAGTAGTGCCAAACTGAATTAGGTTATCCCTGGTAATGGAGTTTTTCTTTGCACTTACCCATTTCTGGATGTAATGTAAAATAAAATCTTGCACCTCATCTGATGGGTGAATTAGAGGGGAATTTTGGGTTTTTTTTAAGAATACAAACAAAATAAAAAAGGAAGAGGAAAAAGCCTAGTTCAACGAAAGCTTATTACATGATTCTAGAATGCATAACCCTGGGCAAAAAGGGCCAGTTACTGGAGTAGTTCTTGAGTAACCTAATTGTTTGATAAGGATCCTTGCCTGTTTAAGCTGTTGTTGGTTGTTGGAAATATTCCATTTCTAAATTTGTGCCTTCTTGCATACCCTAAGGTATGTGTACAACCCACTGTAATTGCACAGTTTATTATTTTATTAATGAGAGCTGTGATAATGTGTTGGCTCATGAGTTCCCTCCAGTCCAGGTACAGTCTCCTAATTGCCCAGGGTTCTGTGATTCCATCATTTTTTTCTGGGGATGGTGACAGGGAACACAAGCAAATTTTCTATTAGCATGGTTTACAAAACTCAGGCCTTGCCGTAAAGCCTGTGTTTGGTGTGATAATGCAACCAAAGTCTGTAAAGGCCGGATACCTTTTTTAACACACACGTAATGAATAACAATAGAAGCGGCAGAGGAAATTCTTGCTACATAATCCTGAGTACCTGAGACTTTGCCAGCTGAAAGGAGAGGGCTGCACACCTTACTTGGCCTGCTTAAGCATAACAGCATCCCTTAGCACTTCTTTGATCTGGGTCTCTCCTGCCTGCCTCTTTGCCCAAGTGGCTGGAAGAGGCTCACTTCATTTGCTGTAAGGCACACAACAGTGAGCAAGCATCTGGCATGCAACAGCAGCTCCTACTTTCCATGTGCCTCAGGGGCAGCAGGCGTACTAGGGTGCCTGTTTCCATGTTCTGGAAACTATTTCTGTTTGCTGATCCTAGATCCATAGGACAAGAGAAGGGAGCAGCAGCAGTGGAGATGTGGTCTGTGGAGTAGTCGGGGAAATCCAGTGTACTGTGTCTGTAACTCTGGAGACAAAACTTTCCCGTAAAAGCCCATGGTGAAACACCACATCCTCAAACAAGCAGCGCTTGCTCCGCAGTGCGGCCCAGCTTTCCTGGTATGCTGTAAACCTCTGACCCTGCATTTGCAACATCTGGGGAGCTCTCTGAGGACCTTGTGGCAGCTCGGGTAACCCCAGCCCACAGTAAGGGGGGATGGAGATTCCCACTGAGCGTATCACAGGCTGCCTCCTTACTGTGGTGGCTGGTACAGTTTTCCACAGCTTTGAAACTGCTCATTACAGAACTTGGCTCTTCTACAAGGGCTTTTCATAGCTGTAGCCCCTGTGGCTTGATGCAGCATGCTTTTCTGGAGGAACAGATGGTACATGGCGTAGAAAGATACTGTATTTTTGTATCACTGGTTTGTATTTATTTATGTCGCTCTTCATCTTCCTCTCTCTTTTTTTTTAAGGTGTGCATATAGGCCAAGTGCAGAACGTGGAATCAGTACTGGATTTGCCTTGGATATATTCAACTTTATATTTGTGTATGAGTGCAGTATTTTACACTGAGTAGGTTGTGCTCTCTGAAATTTTAGGGAACAGGTTTTCATCATTTGGTTTGAAATTAGTTCAAAATACTGCAAGGGAAAAAAACCATTTTCCCCTTAGAAGTAAGAAGATCTTTAAAAGAAAAAGTATCTTCTTAAACAAGCTTTGTACTCACAGAAGTACGGTTTAGTTTTTAAGTCAGTAGATGTGTTTTCTGTATCTAATCTTTGGATTTTAAAATTGATATCATCTGGTCAATTTGAGTGAAAATGCTATTCCCATGAAAAGAATATTTATTCTAAATATTACTGTTGCCTAGGATCTTGTTGAATTCATGGGATACAGAAGCAATCAAGTTGATTTAATATTAACATTTTTTAAATGTTTTCTCTTTGTTTCCATGAAAGCAGTTTAAATAAGTATTTTAGCAATTGCTTTTGGTTTCTGGAAATTAGGTTACTTATTGTTGAAAACTTCAGTTTTCTTAAATAATTGGTTTCAGATCTGCTTTGTCTTGATTAGACATTTGAAATAAAATATAAATACTTGAAGCCACTAAATAAGGGCTTGCCTTTTCCCCCCTTAGCTTCCAGGACTTAATGTGTTTTGCCCAAAGAATCTCCATAAGCCATTGCTTATAAAAGATAGTTAAAATCACAGGGTTTTGGGTACCACTTAGCCAAAACACTTTAACTTCTAATGTGAATATATATAAGTATATATTTACAGTCTATATATTACCTTGTATCTATACACTCACTTGTACACAAATGTGTATGTAAATATGTACAGACAAACCACAGACACAAATACACTCCCACACTGCGTCTCTACAGACGCTTACACACATCTGCAC
Source organism: Cettia cetti (assembly GCA_013401135.1). Classification (NCBI taxonomy): domain Eukaryota; kingdom Metazoa; phylum Chordata; class Aves; order Passeriformes; family Sylviidae; genus Cettia; species Cettia cetti. The sequence goes on from VZUI01022314.1 coordinate 15,120, forward strand.
TATATGGGATCATCCCATTTCAAGTTTAATGTTTTCATCCTAAACCCAGTCCTGACCATATAATTGGAATGTTCCTCTTGGCAATGCAGCATTTTCCCACCAGCTTCTGAATGGGAGGGAGGCTGCTCGCCCCAGTGCCTGAAGACCCCCTCAGGTACCTGGCATGAGAGATCACTGCTGCTGGCAGCATCCTGCTGGAGCAGAAGAGCATGGCATGGGGCAGCTGAGTGCAGTAAATGAGGAGACAAAATAATGGGAATACTTTGGGAATTTCTAGTTGCTGCCACTGCATTGGTGGTTGGATTGTGCCCTTCAGCAATGGGCAGACTCTCCTCCTGCATTCTGTGTACTACTGTATTTAGGCTGAACAGCAGGTTCATAGCGAAAAACCAGCCCTCCCTGCCCTCACTTCTGTTTTTTGCCACACATACTTTGAAGATAAACAATGACCTGCTATCAGGTGTTTAGGCAGCTTGGACTTTGTCATCTTTGTTTGCCTTATATTCGTTATAAAATTGGTGCAGGATATTTTAATTATCTGCTTGTAGGTTTGTTTGAGAGAATTCCCTTAGTGATGTGACAATTCAACAACAAAAAATTTCAAGATAATGGATTTTCCACTTGCACTTATCTTCAAATGAAAGTGAAAGAATTATAAAAACCTTGTACATAATTTGAATTCCCAATGATACGCTATAGTGGCTCTGTTAAAAGTATTGCACGGATAGGTCGTAAAGGGTAAAAGTGTAACTGAGTTTGAGTTGTTTTCCATATGTATTTGTACCTACCACAACCAATACCTGTTTTGGAGTGGAAAAGCAAGTGTTTTCATCAGTGTAGCAAGGGCAGTGTCAGTGAGACCAGGTCACAGTTTGCATCTGTCTCTTTGCTGTAGGTTTCAAGCGTTTAATGAATAAAACCCAGTACAACAGATACAGCTCTTTTAAAAATACTAGGGTCGTATTTGGATATTGCAGAGAGCATATTCCACTTTCTTACCTCAAACCATGGCAGAGATGGCTTAATACTCTGTCAACTAATGGAACAGTAAGATGTAATTACATGAAAATTAACTCTCAGGACATGGAAAGGGTGTGTGAATCCACTGCTGTTCTTTGTTATATTCTGTGTTCTTTAGCAGACACTGTATTTCGACAGGCAGCCACAGATGTGTGGGAAAAGCCTGTTGTGATATGGCACGGTGGTGCCTGGTGGTTACACAGCCTGGCCCTGTGCTGCTGCTGTGCCATGCCCCAGTTGGCTCAGTAAGGTCAGAACTGCTTATTTTTTTATACTGAAAAGAGTCCTGATTATTAGTGCCAGGTTGACAACCTTCAGGTTTAGGTTTTCAAGCCAAGAGACAAGAAGCAGTAGAAGTTTTTTCATGCTACCTGACATGAATCTTAGAGATAGGTTACCTTTGGAAAATTTACCTCTAAAGAAAAGGGTAGAAAACAACCAAACCAGCTTGAATCCCTGTAGAATAATGTGTTTGAAAGTATATCCAAAATGTTTGGGTTATAAATAATTAAAAGACGGTATCTGACCTTATTTTAGTAAAATGAGCAGTTTTGGGTAGCTAAGGACACTGCTTATGTCCCATTAAAGATAGAATATATCAAAGTTACAGTCTAGTGATTCCCTAGTTTCAGCTCTATTATACCGAATTACTAGGGCTGAAAACTGGCTTCAGTTCCCAGTGTGACCACAGGGTGGTTATGGCAGAAATAAGGCAAAAATACCCTCTTCAGGTAGTGATGGTGGTATGAGAATTCAGAAGAGCATTTTCCAAACTCCTTGTAACCTTTTCCACTGAGGTTTGTTAAGTAACTCTATTTGAAAAACAACTTCCATCAAGTGGAGCACTGCTACCCAATCTGTCACATTTGATGTATGCTGGGACATGCTTATTACTGTGTATTAACATGTTGTTCAGAGACTATCAAAATTGGGTCTAGAATGTGTCTCATGAATGAGTGTACTGTAAGCCTGTGCATCCCTCTGCCCTAGGAGAGGATCAGCTGTAACAGAAGCATTTCCTACAAGTGGTTGTTCAGACTGCAATTTAAAGCTTCCAGTGGTGCATGGAGATTCTGAAACCACCTGAAATTCTGACAAGAATCTCATTTGGATTCTTGTCAATGCTTTCCATTTAAAAAGTCTTTTTAATGTTTAGCTTAAGGAGGTAGTAATGGTGGGTAGGACTGCAATCCAGATTCCCCCTATGCTTCCCAATTATGCTGATTTTCTTACATTTAGCTGGACAGCCTGTGTGACAGTTACCAAATGTTGGACATCCACATGCCATTACCCAACTCATGCATCCTTGCCCTTTTCTATAAGCTGGGACTTTACCTGCTTCAGAAAGACAGAAGCAAATTTGAAAAGAAGCCTCTGTATTCACTCTACCAGGTTGTCGGCCATATCTGACAAGGGAATCTTGGAGTTTTACCTACTAGTTGTGCCTCTGATATATTTACAAAACGTGTTTCATTTCATGTGATCCAAATTAATGTAAGGCTTGATTTCGAGGTGCTTGCAGAAGTATGGGATGCAGAAAAAAGCTTGGTGCATTTTGAAGTTGTAGTAATATTTCATTCCACTTCTATATTTCAGTAATATTCTTACACAAGCCGTAAAAGGAAAATAAGAGCAGCATGGCTCCTGAGCAAATATTGTTTCTAGTCACATACGATACTTTGCAGCTGAGCCTGGTAACACGCTGCTTAGCTGTTTTGCTATGCAAGTGCAGAGAACACTGTTAGCAATAAAGCCACTGCTGGTTTCTCCTCCAAAACCTCCCTCCTTGCGGTGCATTGGAAATGACTGAACTTTGGCCCTCAATCTGCTGACACCCTGAGGGAGCGTAAGTGTAATGACGTCTTTGCTTGTTTCAGCTGCACAACAGGAAACGCTCGTGGCCTCCCCTTCTTCCTGCTCTGAGAAAGTGCTGCTGCCTTTTTTTTTTTTCTCTTTTTTTTTTTTTTTCCCCTCCCTTCCCCTGCAGTCGAGTGGGCTGAGACCTAGTTTCAGGTCTGGGCTCGGCAGCCAGCTGGTGCTCGCACAGGCCCCCACTGCTGCTGCCTCCTCCCCGGGGCAGCCAGTTGCTTCCCTATTGCTCTGCTGGGGCGGTGATGCCAAAAATACGAGCTTTGTAATTTTCTTTTTTTTTTTTCCCTCCCTTTTTTTCCCTCCTGGATAAGTGACTGAGAAGAGAATACAGTTATGTGGCAATGGCTTGCTCCACGGAGCATGTCACTGGACACAGCTGAGCTGCAGAGACCAGGATGGTCAGGTGATGATTTGCCTTGGGGAGACCATATCACTGCTTTAATGTAGAGGACACACTGTCAGGTGGGCATTGAGGGACCCTGGAATATGGTCCCAGTAAGTGCTGAATAATGCTGAATATACAGGTACTGAACAGATTTCTTTGCCTTGCTGCAATAAAAAGCTGGCTTCTTGCAGAGCATTGACAGGAAGCCTGTTTAACCCTCTCTGGCTGCTGCTTTTACACTTCATAACCGAAACAGGGATATGAGTAAAAATGGTTATTTGCAAAACACAAGCATTTTGCTGCTAACTCAGGGAGGAGGATTTTATCTCAGCGTAGTCATCCAGAGCATTAAAGCAATACGGTATTTTTGTGAGTGAAATTGACTGATTCAGTATTCAGCTGTTACTCTCTAATGATTGCGGGGGGAGTGGGTCACTTTTAAAATATAAAACACATATGCACTAGGGTGTTTGCATATAGTGATGTGAGAAGTGACACTGAATAGTACAGTATCCTGAATTTGAAAGATTAAATTAACTTTGAATGTAAACAGTGCTGGTGCAGTGGCGTATTCATTTGTTTAAAGTTGCATAGGCATATTATTTAAGGAGTAGCTTTTGTCTGGGTTCTGTAATAAGCAGCTTCTGGATTTACCTCATTAATCTTTCGTACTACCTAGCTGCATAGCTGTTGTTTTTAACCAGCTGAAGTTATGTAACATGAATCATGCCTGGTGAGATACTTGCAAGCAGGAAAAAGCAAGATAGGCAAAGAAACAACAGCACTCAACCTTTTGTAGAATAGGATATGTCTGGGTTTTGAGATGAAATGCTGTGTGTTGTTACTCCCAGCTGTACAGACAAGGTCCAGCTATTCATTAGAAGGATGTGTCTTGAAACAAAATCTTGGGATGGGAATGTTTAACAGACAGAAGGTTGAATTTGCTCAGGCGTGAGCAGTTCTTGGAGGGTTTTGTATATGTGTGCGCCAAATTCCCCCCACCTGAACCCCCTGCCTTCTTTTTCCTCTGGGATAATAAGTGGGAAAATTCCCTTAAATGGGCCTGATTTCACATGTAAAAGAAAATAACTTGATGAGCTGTGATTGCCCCTGTAAAGTGTTATATAAATCTTTTTTCTTTCCTTTTTTTAATATGCCCTTATAGTATCATTACGTATGTGTACAACACAACAGTACTCTGTCTCAAGAGATTTTACAACCAGTTTATGGAAAGGCAAGTGATTATATGAATGCATTAGAATAAAAGCAATTGATTTAAAGTTATTTTTTCCTTTAATAATATTTCCTTGACAATTTTCTCTGCTGTTACTTAGGCTTGATCTTCAAAGTCATGCTGAGTTGTTAAGCCTGGGATAACTTTTTGCTTTAGTGGCATGTGTACAAATGTTAAATAATAATGTCAGGAAATTAAGGTGAAAGAATAACAGGTCTTCAGGTAAGGAGTAGGAATAATGACTGTTTTGGAAAGGAATGGTTTACTGCTCCTGATTTCCCCTTCAAATTGTCCTGCTCCCTCATTTTGACCAAATAATTACGTCTTTTTCCTTTGCCTTATCTATAACTGAAACAGCTGTAAACTGTGGCATAAGGTTATAAACTCCTGTACTTTTAAACTTTATTGTTATTGACAACAGATGGTTGAAAATGAGTGCTGATATTAATGATCTCCTGCATTGCCATGTCTGCATATGAACACAGTGGCTGATGGCGCCTTGGTACAGGTGACAGCTGAGATGTTACAGTGACAAGCAGCCTCTGTAAGCCGCTGCTGTAGCCAGCACCAGTGCTGATAACCTCAGCACAGAGACGAGGGGAGGAACAAGCACAGACGGAAATGAGTATTTTCTCACACAGGAGGCCATCCAGGTCATGGCCAAGGGATGCCGAAGAGCTGCTATATAAGGAAGCGGACCTTGTTGGCCGCTTGGATGTCCTTATTTTCCAAACAAATGCAGGATTTCTCTTGGACTCTTTCTCTTGTCAGTGCAACATCCTTCAGAAGAAACTAAGTTTTATGAAAACTTAAAATAAATTTCAGTCTTCTGGAGAATTCTTGTTTATTGTACTGAATTGACTTATGGTTTTGCATAGTCACATTACTGTTACAGCAGCAGAAGCTTAGAGCTGGGAATCTAAATAGTGGCACATGAGCACACCAAGACCTTGTAGGTGGAGAAAGACATTTTCCTGAACCTGCATGGTGAAAACCAAAATTAGAGTTCATCGAGTGCCTTCTGCTTCTGTCAACTCCAATATTTATTACTTTTGACTCCATAGTGGGTTTTGTTGGGCTAATGGTCATGTCCTTTCTGCAACTCCATGATTTACTTGATGCAGATGAACATTGTGTAGGGACATCGTATAAAATTGTTGAAATTTTTGTTGGTGCAATTTTCTTTTGTGGCTACTTAGGAGGGTTTGAGTGTCCTTTACTGGAGTGTACCTTACTTGAGTTTCCCTTACTCTTTTGGATGAGAAGTCGTTGTGGCTTTGTTAAGAGCCGTGACTTGTAAAGCCAGGAGGGTCAGAGGGAGCATCACGGGACCCATGGGAGTTTCCGCCCCGTGTTTCGGTAGAATCAGTGAGATGAGCACGGCTGCAGAGGGGGTTGTTGTGCCTCCCTGCTGCCTTATCTTGTTAGCTGAGAGCCTGTGATTGCTGGCTTTTTCTGGGGGGCAGCCAGGGGTGGGCTGAGGGCTGATGCGGGGGGTGAGCTGAGCTGTGCAGGCACAGGTCAGTGCCACAGCAGATGAGCATAGCTGGGATCAGTGGCCATGAGGAGTGAGCATTGTTCACCATGTGCTGTGGGAGGTGTGGGCTGGCCTTGATTCTGGTGCAATTTCTGTTGAAATCTGTGAGTGAACAGAGTAGGGTAAGCATGTGGCTGCTGGATGCAGGAGAGTTAATTGCCATGAGTGGCACTGATGCACGGACAAGGAGGGGGTGTATCTCGGTGCAGGAGCTGGCAGTGGCTTGCTCAGGAGTAAACTCTCACATCCTGAGGTCTTTGAATAGGTCTTCAGAGGTTACTACTCCAGGTCATAAGGCTCTGCACAGAGGGATTTCTTGCCCTGCAAGTTGCTGTACATAGTTTCATTTTCCTTGCTTTTGTTTATCTTGTTCATTCAAATCCTCAAGTGTTGTCAGGTTATCAAGTTGTTTCCATGTTGTGGCAAAACTTGGAACAATTACCAACTCAGTGTCACCATTTTTGCCTGCTAAAGAAGGTGAAATTTAATTTACACTAATTATTTAACCAAATGAGATACTCAGCATGAAAATGACCAGGTGCAAATTAAGATGAAACAAGTAAAGGAAAAAAATATGCTGTGCGTTACATTTTTCATATTAAGCATTCTATTTGTATTTCATTACCAGTCCATCTGCAAGAAGATTTTTCTTAGCAGATTGAAGCATTTAAAAAAAACTCAAACAAATTTACAGTAAGTCTGATACAAATAAAGAATAGATTAGGATGGGAGAGTTTTAAACAAATCTTCTCATTATTGCAGACTTATTTTCTCTTAATTGTGGTTGTACTGTGTGTCTTGGTATGGTGTCTGGAGCCATGCAAAGGCCACCCTTTTTCCATGTTGTGTTGCTGCAACGCAGCCTCCCCAGAGCTCTTCTGTGTGTAAAACTGGACCCTAGGTAATACTGAAATTTGTATAATGCATAACCTAAGTGGATGTGTGGTCTTAGCTCCTTGTCACAGGAATGGATTTGAGAGCGTTTGCCTGGTTCCTGTGATTGTCCTTTTTGCAGTCCTGCTACCCCTCAGGCAGTCCCTTGTGAACCTGCCACTGCTTTGGGAGAGGCAGATCACAAGTCATGATGGTTTCACTGTTTGTGGGGATGAGAAGCAAAAGCCTGTGTTCAGTTGTAGACAAGGCTGGCCATGGGATTGTGTTGATTGCACCATCAGTCTCACCAAGGCGAGTTCAACACCTCAGTGGTGTTGCCATGGTGCATGTTTCTTTGGAAGCACCAATACTTTGGAAGCACCCTTCTCTGTGGTAGAGGACAGGTTTCACCCTGCAAAAATATGTGTGCTGTCTGTCTTTACCTTGGCAGGCTCTGGGCTTGAACCTCCCCAAACTTCGGAGATGTTTGTCACAAGATTTACTTTGTGAATGGAGTTGTTTGTTGGAGTGCATCGGGAAAGATTTGGTTTATCTGCATGGAGCAAGCTTCCTTGTGCAGTTGCTTTCCACAGTGCAGTACTTGTAGATAAAAATCCTTTCTGTTGTGCTTGTGCCAGTTCAATTCCTCCTGCAGCAAGTCCGTTTTCCTGGCATATTGCATGCAGTAAGGTGCCTGGTTGCAATGGTGAGAAAATTTTTTTTTGTTTCTGCTGACATGTCATTCTTGTAGATTCAAAATGGTAATGGCAGTTTTTTTATAACCATTTTGCAGAGAAACTCTGAAAACTAGAAACACACTCATTGCTTCAATGTATATTTTATTCCATCTGAAAAACTGTTTTAAATGCATGTGTTTGCACTTGGAATTTGAATGCTTTGCATCAAAACTAAAAATGAAAATGTCTTATGCATAGAGTAGACCTTTGAGTTTATGGTGGTGGCATGTTTTACTGTTTGTGACGTGTGATCACACAAACTCAGCAGTCCCCAGCTGACTTGATATTTACTGTAATTCTCTACCCAAGGAAGTATGGTCTAGTGACTAGCAAGGTAGGGTGGGGACTCAGTACCCACAGCTTCAGTTCCTGGTTCTGCTACACAGTTCATGAGTTTGGGGCAAAATTCACACCACCTTACACTGATTTTCATGTGAGTTATATTCATAAATATGAGTGCAGCACAGCACTATTACTGTTGTGCAGTGTTCTCTTCATGTCATTTCCACTTCCTTATCTTACAGAGATGTCCTGTAGACAGATGCTGTATTCTGCCATTGATCCATAGGGAGCCAATAGGGGGTTTGTGCTAAAACTGATTGCAAGGTTTGAACCTTAATTTTTTGTTTGTTTGTGTCTGTTTTTAAGTGACCATTCTCAGAGCAACCAATAGTTGTGCCATTTACTACAGGCACCTCTGCTCATGGTATTTATGGTATTAAATACAGAAGTCTTCACAAAAGTCAGGCTACATGTGGCTTTGGAGTCCAGTTCTATCTCCTTTACTTAAGAGGAAAAATAGCCTAACTAAGGTGCAGTCAGGAGCCAAGGCTTGAGAGAAATGCAGTACAAATATCTGCCAGATGAATCTGGTGCTTCATTAGCAAAGCCCCTATAAAGAAACTTTAATTTCAGGCAGCTTCCTAATCTGTAGTGAAATCACTGGGTCCTATACATTCTCCTGAAGTTAAGTGTATGGTTATGTACTTTGTGAATAGGAATGGCTTATTGAGCAGGAGCCAGAGTGGGGAATTTTGGGACTCCTGCTGTTCTGCTTACAGTATTTTGCAGGAGAATTTAAGGGTGTAGAATGACACCAACTGGATTCACAGAACAATCTGCTCCTGTTCCCATGAACTCCAAATTATTTTCCTTCTCACATGCAAAGTTGTATCGAGAGCTGCATTTAAAAACCCATCTGTTGTCCATATTATATCAATAGGAAGAAAAATTTTAGACTTCTAAAATATTCTGGTTATGTGTTCCATCCTGCTGTCATCTGTCTTTCAACTACAAGCCATTTCTTGTAGTTGCACTTAGTTGCAGCTACTCAAACCTTTTCCCCCACACCAGCGAATGAAATTGAGTTCCTAAACTGCAGAGATGGAAGCAGGATGCTACAAACTGGTAGTGGAAAGAAATGACTGCTTTCAAAATATGATGCTTTTGATAGCATAAAATAAATCAGTATAATATTTTTTTTCTTATCAAGTATGGGAATGAGTAATAAATTACTTCAAAAGTTATTTCATAATATTTTTTCATTACACAGTATATTTGAAGTATCAACATCTAGATGTGTTTTGATATAATTCATGACACAAATATGTATGACAAAATATAGCCTTTTAAAAATTTTTAAATTTTTTTTACAGCAAAATAAGATTATAATTTCAGTGCTGCTAGTTATAGTTTTATAATTCACCTGCTGCTGATCTGAATTTCCTGTGTTGCAGTGGCAGTAACATGAATGTAATTATTGGCAGATACTGCTTTTCGAGAAGACAGTAGTGAAGTTTACTGGTGGTGTTTATTTTGGTTTTGTTGCTACACTTTGCTGAAACTGCCAATTGTGACAGAACAAGAGAGACAATATTGTATTATTTTGGGTTTGGAAGTTTGTCTTTGCAACTGTAATGAGTACTCAGGGGTGTCACTATGTGCATTTTCTTCTGCAGCAGCTCCCAGGCTTTCTCTCACCATTTTTAAAGCTGTATCTTCTCACTGAGGGCTTTCAGGATTTTTCAAATGCTGCACTGTGTCCTCCCTAGAAAACTCCATGCGAGACACTTGGGCAATGGGAGCTTTGTAGGCTTTTCCCAGTGAGACACAGGTACAAACTGTCCATCTCACAATGGTGTGGTAGCTGGGCCAGTGTACTCCAGTGTGTGAAGTTGCTTGCTTTCCCACTTTTATTTGGCCATAAGGGTGAACCTGTAGTTGTGAGCTTCAGCTTTTGACACTGTTTTGCATCTCTGTATATCTGTTTTATCTGCAAATTGTGACTCAACATGGAAGATTTTTCCCTTCACATGAATGCTGACCATTTCTCTCCTGTCTAAGCATAAGTTGGAATTGGAAAGAACTTCTGCCAACTGAGTAATTTTGAGACTGTTACCTCTACGTTGAATGTCTTTAGAGAAATTATTAGGAGTAGACAGACAGACACAGGCATGACATCACACACAGTTTGTGATTGCAGGGCGGGGGTTTAAGTAGGAAGCAAGGTTACAAAAGAGATCTTGGAAGGAGGGTCAGATGAATTCCTTTGAGAATACTTTCCAGATAGGAATCTATGTTAAAATGGTAAAATGTTAGAATTTTGTGCTGTAAGTGATTTTTTTATTATTATGATCATGACTATTATTTTCTGTGTAGTAATATCTAAAGGCTTCTATGAAGATGTAGGCTTTCTTGTCTTTACATCTTCAAACTTGCTGAATTTACAACATAAATATCTGACAGATGAGGAAAGGAAAGAAATGTTATCACAAGGATCAAAGATGGGGACAGATTGTGAGATGCCCTCCATGGTCAGATAAGAAATCACTGGCAGCTAAGAACTCAGTCTGTTTCTCAAGTCCTATGATTTGGTGGCACTCCCAGCACCATACATCACTTAGCATCACAGAGGTCAATCTGTGTGCTTTTGTGCACTGTGTTAAACCTTCAGCAACCCTTTTTCCACTGAAGCTTTTGACATATTTAGTTTATTACATGTATCTTTGTGTCGCGATTCAGACCTAAACTTGTTTTATATTTAAGTTTAAAGGTCCTGTCTGACATAAAGCACATTGATTTTGTGGATGATTTATGGAATAATATCAGATGCCACTATTTTAAAGGATATTACTGCCTTGCAAAAGTGAATGTCTTGTTTCTTTGTTTAGTAATGTGTTCAAAACACTTGAAAGGAAGTTTTGGAATAAGGAGATTTCTACCCTAGGGGAGTAGTATCCTGTGCCTTCATTAGGTCATGTCAGGCCATTGTTTTGCTTTTCTTATCATAAAGATCTTGTGTCTTTATTCGTGCTCAGCTGTGGACTTGAGTTTCCTGGAAGAGAGTGAAATAATTAAGAAATAATACTACAAAATCATATGTTCTCCGTAGCTATGTTTGTTTAGTTGAAGGTAGTTCTGATCTGTAGTTATGTAGGGTAATAGGTGGTGTAGGTACTTCCCAGTAATTAGGGGTATCTTGTATCTGCAATTCTCATCGTAGCTGAAAAGAAATAGGGTTCTTCTGGGTGAAAAAAACATAGAGAAATTCAGGGTCACCTGTCAAATGGCTGGTAAAACTTGGCTAGTAAAACCGGGGTTTTCACCCCTGACTGCCAGCTGACACTCTCAGTGGCTTTTTCTCAAGTGGTGGATGACACAGTGGCAGGGTATGGGAAAGGGCATGTTTAATTTATTGCTGTAGATGCAGCCACTGGGGAGGATGGCTGGGTACACAGGGTGGCTTATCAGTAAAAGTCATTAAAGTAGGGTGATTAATGTGGTGTCAGAGAAGGGCATGCAGTGTGTTGTGCTTGCACTTAAAATCTGTGAGCTGCCACACAAGGTCACACAGCCTAAATACACTCCTGGTGCGAGGAGTTGCGGGAGGAAGAAAGGCACTGCCAGCCTAAATTAAGATCTCATATTGCTGTGCAGCTTCGTCGGGGGATGGAAGAACACCTCCTTAGTGACTTGCTAATGGGATGGATGAAGCTTGCTTGGTAAATCTGGCTTGGTTCTGCTGTGACAGAGCTGAGATATTAGTTTCACTGATGTGAGCAATAGCTTTCCTGGTCACATCCTGAGATGCATGTGCCTGCTTTGAAAATAAGCAGAATTTCTAGCACTGACAGTGAAATACCTTTCTCCAGAACTAAATTTATCAATACAAGGAGGCATGAGAAGGCAAGGCTTGTTATGTCCCATATTCATGGGACTTTCCCTCTGAAAGGTGTTATTCCATTTCCTCCAAGTGTTCCTTGGGGAAACAATTTGGGTTTAGTACACATTGGTTCTTCCTTAGTCACTATGTGCTGCTAGATTTTTGCCATAGTTGGTGTTTATTTTATTCGCTATCAAACACCGCCGCTCGGCTTGCAGGCTGCACTGTGATGTGCAGGTTCTAGTACACATAGAGAAGTCTTGGGAGAGCAGAGCACAACAGGGATGCTGTGGGTGACCCCATAAAACACACAACAGATGTGCAGGATCCGACAGACGTGTCAGCCTGCCTGGTTAGCACAGAAACTGTCCCCTGCACAGTTCTCGTTCTTCCAACCAGGGACCAACACACTCTCTTGTAAACAAAAATAAATAAATTGCACCTAGGGTATTGTAGTCTTTCCAGGGGGCAGCTCTGACTGCAAGAAACTGGAGAAAAAGCTCCTGGCAGAGGTTATACACTGAAGTTCTCTTCTTCTTGTAAGTGGCAACCGCAGAAGGAGGATGAAGCTGCACAGCCATATGAATAAATGTGCAGAATCTGAAAGTCGCACTTCTGGCTCCTCTATCACATACCATCCTTTTATAGTGTGAGATGAAATGTCCAGCACCAAGTTTCAGCTGCCCTCAGCAGACATGCCATTACCTTCCATCTCAGTGCATGGCCGTAATCTCATCCTGAAAAATAAGATTTTACCTTCCACTTACCCTTCTGGAGACAGCTTGTCAGAGCAACATGGTACCACAAACTTATCCTGCTTAATGTCAGCTAATTAAATTTGGTTTTGAATATAGTACTAAGCCAATTTAATTCTTTCAGAGCCTGCAGAGACAGTTGTGACTTTCAGAGGGGTTTCTGTCTCTGATTAGTGATCAAATCTCTTTGTGTTTTTCTAGACTGACTCTGTCTGTCTTTTTCTGCATGTCTCTCACCGGTACTTGGGATGTTATAGCCCAATGGGATATGGGGTGGAATTGGGTGTGTTTTCCCGTGCTTTCATACTCCCAACATCTTCTGTCTCATTTATCAACATTCTCTGTTTAATGTCATTTGTTCTCTGAAATGAGCTTCATTACTGTGGCTGGAATAGAAACAGGAATTACTGTGAAATTCTCCTGGTGTTAGGTCTTGATTTTAGAGGTTGTTTTTCAAAAGTGTTGATCTTTGGAGGGATAGCCTTTGGAGTGACCTTCTAACTCTGAGCTCATATACCCACCTCTGGATGATCATTCACATCACAATCCAAGTCACAGTCCAAGTGCAACAGCCTCCAGTAATGTTTACTGATGTTTACTGTCTGTCACTCTCAATATATTTTGTAGATAACAAACATTCATGAAAATAAGGGGCCAAATTAAAAAAAAAAAAAGGTTAGTCTAAAAGAGAAAATGGTCAAAGCAAGTCATAGAGTGACATAGTGACAAAGAATAATGTCCTTGATTAATTAAATACTGCTGGTGGAATATATCATGCCAGGGACAGTCTAACAAGTATTTTTTTCATTTTAGAGGTTTTCTCTGTAGGTTATCAAAGAAAGTCAAAGAAAAAGTAGTTTGTCTGGAGATATTAATGCTTTATTTTCTGTTAAGCTCTGGCATGTCCCTCACTCCTTTTGTGCAGCTTTGTGCCAGGGAGTGCTTCCAATTTCCGGTTTCTGAACTCCCCAGTGCTGTTGGGCAGCAGATTGTGGAAGCCCCTACTGCAGTTCACCCCCTGTCTGCAGCTGCATCTCCTTTCTCTCATTCTAGTCCCACTTGTTGATGTCACCTGTTTGTGTTTGGCTGTTACAAAGGCAGAACTGAACAGTTGCTATCAGCAGTGTAATTCCCGCTTACTGAGAAACTACTGCTCCTATTTTTCTCCCAGAGTACTGCTGCAATGTGTGTGGAGACGTGGTTTGGGGAAAAGCCTGTGTCACTGTCGAGCACTGTGCCTCTTCCGTATGGAGAAGAGGGCTTCAGTCTGTGTGGATGTTGGTCTGATATATTTTACTGTCACTTCGTCCATCAATCCATCCATCCATCTATTTTTTGTGCTGCATAGTAAAGCATACAAGTGCAGTTGTGTCTGAAATGTGGCTTCTGATGGCAGAGAGAACAAAATGCCAACTTTCTCACCTTTACTGAAATCGTGCTGAAGTTGTAAAACAGAAAACAGGTAGCAGGAAAGTAATACTTGAGCCTTAGATTTATTGAGATGAAAGGACAGAAAAGTTTTTTCAGATCATTAACGGCATTTTTAAATTTAATTTTAAAGTCTATTTTTCTGAAAAGCTATTAAGAGGTATATTAAAAATTAGAAATTTTTAAAGTAGAAGCTATAGTTTTTAATTAAATTAATAATAAAATATATTCTATTATGTGTATCTGGAGAGTTTTTGAGGCTTGATTCCTCCTGACCTGGGTTTAGTAGAATTTGATGCTTGTATATAATCAGTCTAAGCATTTGGTTTAGCTTCTTTGTCTATTTCTTAGGTCCTCATTTATTCTTCAAATGAGCATTGCTAAAACCCTGGTAAGTCCTAGAGCACAACAACAGTTTTATAGAGACTTTTGAAATACCTGCGGTTGTTAGGCCTCTGTAGCTCTCTGTTGGTGTGACTTCGCTGTGTGCATTGATATGAATATTTATAATACAAAAGATTGCATATTTGCTCCTTCAGTGCTGTACTTTGTTGTAAGAAAGGAGTAATTTACCTGTAGTTTAGTATATATTAATGCAGTTTTAGGATAGTCCTAAGACATGTAGACTCAGTTTTAAGAAGTGATGGCACATGTGTGGAATTAAGTTGGAAGCAAAAAATTAATTTCAGCTTCCATTAATTTTCCTAACTGTGCCTAATATTACATTTCCTTAAAACAGTGCTTGTGAAAATGAAGGTTTTAATTGATAGCACTAGAGATTATCACTGTCTAGCTGTAGAAAATAAACAGTTTGGCCAAGAACTGTATTCATTTTCTTACCAGTCTCTTTTTCTGTAAAGACCATATTGATTTGTATGTTTAGTTCCCACTCTTTCTCCCACTGAGATTTTAAGCGCTGGATCCCCAATGGATTTCTGTCAACACTATTTCCATAATTGCTAGAACCACGTACTTAAATACCTCCCATATAATTTTCATTTCCCTTTCATTTCACAATGACTTCCAGGCTTCTGCTTCACCTAGAAAGACTTTGCTTTTGCCTTAAAGAAACTCTTCTAGGACTTGGAATTTTTAGGTGTATTTTTGGGACTTCGGTGTTTGTTTCTCACCACAGGTAAGGAATTAGGAGGCCTCTCAGGGAGGGTCATGAGTAATTACATCCATTCTTAGCTGTTGCTTGTTAGTGCCTCTGGCTCCACTAGAAGTGGTTTGGTTTGAGCAATTTTGGCTTTCTTCTACATGGTCTCTGAGATCCCTCCCATCTCAACTGGGAGCAGAGAGACAGAAGAATCTGAAATGAGGCATAACTGGTGGCCTTGAAAATCTGGGCCTGGCCAAGGAAGAGGATAAAGACACAGTGAAGAAATGTGAGGAAAAGGGAATCAAATGGAGAATTACAAACTGATTTCCTACAGGACACTGGAGAGCAGGAAGCCAAAGGTAGCTGGTGACAGCTACCAACTTGAGTTAGGTTTGAACTGATTGACTAGAAATGATAGACTTCATTTCACTTTGTTTTATGTGTGCTGTATATTTCTGTTCATAATAAAACTATCTGGTGATCATTCTTTACAGTTCATATGGTGATTAAGAGCTTTAAAATGAAAGTATTCGTGAGAGTTTTCATTTTCTAACACAACTGTTAACAGACATAAAGAAAAAAGAAAAAAAAGTTTAAATTTTTCACCTGAGAAGTCCTGGTAGTTTGCAAGGTAAATGATTAGGTGCAGTCATTAGGGACAGATTATTAAATGACTCCAAATAAAGAGTCTGCAAGCAAAAGAAAAATGTGTTCCTTGTATCACTGTGTTTTTCTGTTGAAGGCAGTTCGCCATGTTCATCCTTCTGTGGGGGGTATGTCACGAATGATTTCTCTGGGAAGGAAGATTCTTTTTAAGGCTTCAATGGGTTGGGAAATTTTGATTTTGTAGGTGAAGGAGAGTTACTGGGAAAGAAAATTACAGCAGTTCCATAAAACAAATCTATCTGACACTCAGATAGATCTCCGCACCATCTGCCAGCCAGCACTGCCTCGAGGCAGTCACTGCTCCCCCATTTTCCTCACTGCTGCTTGGTCCCAATGCTCAGGCTCAGCAGCTCACCTCCGCCTCTGGCATTTAAGTGTGCCTATGCCCAAAAATATATGTGCACTGCTCTGTTTGCATTTATACTGCTTCAGAGCAGGCAAACTTTAGATATTTCATTGTAGCATCATACCCATGGGCAGTATACCATCCTTCACCAACAATTTGTTGTTGTTGTTTTGGACCCCTGGATTATGTTCTTTGTAACTTAGTCTTTACACGGTTTTACACTTGTTATTGAAAACCAAATGCAGAGTATAGGAGACACTGACTTGCTTGGGTGGTAGCAAATGAAGGTGTACGTGATACTAGTGAGCTGTGGGGTGTTGAGGTGCCCACTGAAGTGTAATAAAGGCAAGAGCCAAGCCACTTTGGAGGCATGAAGATTCAAAGAAGCATTAGAGTAATTTAAAAAATATAAACTATGCCTAAAATCTGAATTCTTGAAAATTCTTTGTTTTTTATCAGACTTTCTTGAAAACCACTTACTCTAGGATGAGATGGAGCTTGTAGAGTAGGAGGAAGATTAGCTTCTGTTTGGGGAGGCTTAATTAAGAAATTGGATTGTTTGTTTGTTGCAGAGTGTCTTGTCATTGCAGATAGCACTGCTAATACAAGCTCATTTTTCATCTCTGCATCTCTGCACCTACCAAAATACTTAAAAATGGACTCACCCATAAGGTGATTTAAAATTATCAAATTATTATAAATAAGGTGATTGTAGTCACCAGTTGGAAGTAAATACTTAAAGTTCCCTTGATCTCAAGAAAATAGGTTACAAGAGAACTCCAGTGTTGAATCTTCTTCCAAACCATAAATTTACAATGTTGGGGGGCAGGGGAGTCGGGGGGAAAAAACAAAAAGGAAAGATAAAACCAAACTGGCAGAGCACTGGTGCACTGGTGAAAGGAATTACATGCTTTTCAAGGACCTGATAAATGGGAAATCTGAAATTCTTCATCTGTCCACCAGACAGTAACAGCTTCCGCTTTAATACTGAAAGCTAGTTTTTAGTGCTTTGATAGTATGCCTGAAATATGGTCTGGAGCAGTGGGCCAAAACAGTTTGGCTACAGCAGGGCACTTTTGCTTGCCATTGCGAATGGCAAAATGCTTTCTGTGAGCCTGGAAAAAGCACAGACCCTGATAATGCACACGATGAACGTGTGAAATGCACAAATGTATTGGCAGAGCTTGCTGTAAACCTCTGAATATGATGAACTTAGTATCTGGATTTGTTATGCTTTCAGGTGGGACCCTCTTCTGACATGTGATCTACCGTGAGCTACTTTGACTCCTACGATGACAATGTTATCACTGCCACATCTCTGGGAACCAGTTATTCACAAGTACGCGGTATGTGAACGTCTGTGTCTTACATTAACCATTGCTTGTTGGAACAGCACAGAAACAATAACAAGAAGGTGCTAAAAGTCATTGAAGTAAATGTTAAGCCACATGTACAACCAGTTACACAGAGCTGTTCCAGCAGATGTTTATCTGCTAGGCCTGGCCTCTATGCAGAACAATGAATTGTTTTAACTTGAACATGTATTTATTCACAGATATTGGTAGAAGCATTCTAGCAATGTTTCCTTTGGATGAGATTATACTGGCACAGTGATGATATGTAGATATACAGATGATTATTCTCTCAAGAAGGAGGGAGTGGGAGCAGTAGCATGAAGGGTTCTGTACTTTAACTGTATTGTTCTGTACTTTAACTCTATTACTGCACTTACAACAGTACTTTTTTTTTTTGCATTTAGGAAAGGTCTTTAATTGCTTTCTTTCTTCATTCCATTTTCAATTTCTGGTCAGTCTAAATTAGATTAATTTCACACACCAGTGATTCCCTAAAGAAGTGTAAATTAACTCCATTTTACCAAACTCAACCAGATGATGGCAGTTATTCCCTTGCTGTTTTATCTTTACATCACCCACCATCTTTGACAAGATTTCTATAAAAAGTAAATTCATATTTGAGTCCGTTTTCCTCACCCTGTATAAAGAAATGGAGACTGAGATCCACATCTTGTGAAGGAAGGCTATTCAATTTATGGCCTAAAAGGCAAAAAAATCTAAGGTCACTGATAGCTGGCATGTTTTTCTTTTTTATGATTCGGGCTTGAAATTTTTAACACACACTCAGGTCCTGTAAGACTACGGCAAAATGGTTTTATGAGAGTGATTACATTGTTGTTTTAGGTTCTAAAACAGTTCAGAGCATACCACATAGCTGTTAGTGTGGAACATCTTCATCTGACTTATGGCCCCAATGCAACTTCCACCAAAGCTGGCTGAAAAAATTTTCTTCATGATGATTGGAGTGGAATTGCACTGCCTTTAAAACCTTCTGTTAAAGTAATGTTCCCTGCTTGGATATTTTTTTACTGCTTAGCCATTTCTTAGAGATTAAGTATTAAAGATACTAATGTAAAAGAGAATTACAAGAAAATGGATAGACAAAATAACAAGAAGATAACTCAATTAGTGAAATGCTTGTTATATGTGATAAGGAGAGATAACTGTTTGCTTTGAAAGTATATATCCGGGTTTAATGCACTGTATTTTTATATGTAATTTTGAAGACACTGTCAGAATATGGATGATCTGCTGCTACATCAGTGATGTCAGAGAGGGAAAGCAAGACAGAAGTCTTACAGAGAACGGGGAGATAAAGATCATTCTTCATTGATCAATGCAGTGTGTTTTGGGAAAGCACTTCACAACCTGGGTAGCCTGTGTGTTGGTTGGTGAAGGTTTCCACATCTGACTGGACAGTTCAAAGAGAAGCTCTCAGAGGTGACATCTACCACTGAAGTGAGAGAGCATTGCACCTGCTTCTGCTGGCAGGGCTTCTAGCATGCCTTTGTAGCCACCATCAGTAGTCTCTGCTGGCCAAACACCATTAACATGACCCTTTGCAGACTGTTTGTTCAGCTATCTCTCTGTTGTCTGTACTTAAGTACCTTTTCAGGAGGGATACAAGAATAAGAATTTCTGTTTGCTCATATTTCTTGTGAGTTGTTTAATTTTTAGATGTTCAGAATTATTTGTTGGTATGTGTTTTTGTAAATAAGTCGTTTTGCTCTGTGTGTAAAAGCATTGGTAACGGAAAGCTGGTTTGAAGAAGATGAGTTTCATGTCCTGCAGGGGCACAGTTCTGGAAAGGACCCAGCAGACCAGCTGGTCTGCTTTCCTCTCATCACAGGTATCTCATGAAAAGTGTGAATGCGTCTTGGTTGACATTTTCACTTTTCTGGTGGAATGTGGCTTTTTGGGGACCTCTCAGAGTGCCAAGGGCATGTGGTAGGGAGAGGAAGCTGGCAGATCTCTGTGTTCCCCTTCACAAATAGCAAGCAGCCATCTCACAGCTGTACTTATAATGAGCTGTAGGGCAAGGGAAGCTGCGTCTCACACCTTGTGAAGGTTCTGATACGCAGCAATAACCTTCATGGATTTGCCATCCACACACATCAAAATGAAATTTCCTTTGACCGGTGAACACAGGAGTCAGAAAGAAGTGAAAGTTTTCATGTTTATTTTTCCTCTTGTGTTATTTTGGTTCTCCTCTTTTGCCAGTTCTCATATAGCATTGCAAACATTTCAGGAAACTAATCTGCAGGAGCACAGCTCATAAAAGATCGACCTGCCAGAGGATGAGGCTCTGCTTATTACAGAAAAGCTTCTGAGACAGTGACAGCTGAAAAGATTACACACTTCCACAGGAAATTAAATTTGATGTAATATAGTGAAAGAATGACAAAATGGAAAGGGTATATATATATATATAACATATTTGTGATTATTAAGCAGTAGAAAAATGAAAACTTGAGATCCAATAAAGTGCATGTAATTTAGATATAGATAGAAAATTCCCAATAGTTTTTTTAAACTTTGGCTCTCCACTTTGCTTTGCCTTCTCTCAGTGTTGTTGTTTCAATGTGGAAAATCATTAATTTCTTAGGATCATAGAATGACTTCAGTTGGAAAAGACTTTTAAAGACCATCTAGTTCTAACAGTCCTGCCATCGGCAGGGACACCTTCCATTAGACCAGGTTACTCAGAGCACCATCCAGCCTGGCCTGGAACACTTCCAGGGATGGGACACCCACAGCTGCTCTGGGCAACCAGTTGCAGTGTCTTGTAAAATTCTGCTAACTTTTAGGCACATTACATTATAAAACATTTAAATCAAGTTTCAGAGCAGTCCAATGGTGTTCAGGTAGATTGCATTCTCCAGCAGAAGGTGCATATGTGACACCAGACTGGGAGACGCAAGAGCGTCCTTCTTCGCTTTGTCCTTTTTCCTTGTGGATGTGAAGTGCCAACAGAGAGGGAAGCTTTTCTTCCCTGTCTGCCCATGCTTGTTGCTGAGGCTCAGTGTGGTGCTCCATGGTCTGTGGAAGTCCTAGCTCTGTCCCAGCTGCCAACTGGAGTGGCAGGTGCCAGGGAGACCCACTGGGGACTGTTCAGGTGACATACATGGTTGGTACTGAACTTGCTGCTAACCCAAGGTACAGGGCAAGTGATGTATCTTTTTCTCTCTTCCTTGGGGTCAGTGTAGGTGCCACAATGAGCCTGACTCTTTCCTGGCCAGGTTCTTCACAGCAACACGAAGGTTTTCTTTCAGAGGGGATGGTAATACCCTTAATAATTTTACACCTAAATAATTTTTCCTTTAAGATTTGATTACCTGTAGTTGGAAAGAATAAGCAGGACTCTGGCAGATTTAACTTTATTAACCATCATAAATCCTTTCCTTTGAATCAGTCCCTGGAGTCCTTTTAATGCCCTTGACATTGCACCGGCCTTTCATCACAGCTCCATATACATTTTCCCGTAACTAGAAAACTGATGGCAAGAACCTTACGTAAACTGGAGGTAATGGACACAGCGGTGGGGACATGGGACTGTCAGAGGCGTGCTGACGATGGAAGGAGGAGAGGCAGCTTATGCTGCCAGCACAGCTCTCCCTCTGCGGAGGGCAGAGGAGGGAACCCGAAAGCACAGGCACTCACAGGGTCTCGTGTGCACCCGCTAGCACCTAGGGACGGGGAATCAGCTGCCTTGCTCTGGCACAGACAGAGACACAGACAGCACTGCTTTTGTGCCTTATTTTGGCAAGTGGGCGCCAGGGGCCAACGCTGCCTGAGAAAGCCGCTGTGTGAGCAGCCCCCAGCCCCTGTCCCTGGGGCAGAGAGTGGCCGGAGGCTGCCAGCGACCGGCAGGCTGGCCCGGCCGCCAGGAATGGGGAGGCCGGGAGCGGCACAGGGAGCAGGCAAACCTGCACGGGTGGAGGTGCTGGGTGAATGGCGCTTTTCTGAGCTGGGAACAATGCTAAAAGGAAGGAGTGTTACCAGGTGGTCGAGGGGCAGGCACCAAAGCAACAAATGCTGCCTTCATAAAGTCACTACCTGGGTTATTGCCTCTCTGTTCTGCCTGTGCACAAAATCCTCCGGAAACCAAGAGGGGAATTCCCTGGTCGGTAGTCTGTCTGCCTCTCTGCTGTCCAGGAATTCATGGGAAGGAGAAGGCATCCCAAGAATCTGCCCCAGTGTGCAGGGACAGTAAATTCCCTCTTGTTTTTCCATATACACAAGTCAGCAAGTTTCTTCAGCAAATGCCTTAATTTTAAGCTTAATACTATGCAAATATTTAACTTGGGACAAAAAAAGCCTCAAGCTGGCTTCAGACCATGGACTGGCTTCCAGCTGTTTCTGCAGGTACAGATCCAATGTTTACGTACATTAATGTCTATTTGTTTGTTTATTTATTTACTATGGTAATCTTCCTTATAATGAACTTGGATATTTTTGTACTCTGCTTTTGCTTTGAACATAAAAATCTATGTATTTGCAATTTGTGTACAGGCGTTTTCAGAAGCTTTGGCAAAAGGCTCAGATCTGCTCAAGATAATCACTGTAGGCTGAATCTTTAGGATGACACAGGATTGTACTGATTTTGTTTTTTCTCTAACTGATGTGCCCAAAGCTGTGCTCACCACTGGTATCGCACTGGCCCAGGTTATTAAAGAAAGGTATTGACAGATTTGGTCCCTACTTGGGACCAAAAGATTTGGATCTTTATACTGTAATTTTGTTTATTCAGACAAATGGTTACAAAAAAAATATTCAGGAGCATCAAGAGCATTAGTAATACATCGGTTCATTAGGTTTCAAAAGTCTGCTTAAATGCCATCTTGAAAGAAAATACTTTTCTGTATCTACCTGTATTTCATACATTTATGCTTTCTGCAGCCCTCAGCTGCTGCAGGCCTGACAACAGCCTCCTATTAAAGAGGGAAAGACCATAGTCCTGTAGACCTTCTATAATGTGCTCAGCGTGTGAGCTATTGAGTTCATGAAGACGAGAATAGCTCTGTCGAGTGTGTTTCATTTGCATGTGGCAAGATAGAAAAAGCAAACTCTGTGTGAAGACGAGCAGGCAAGAAAGACATTGAATGCCTTAAATACTAAGGGAGTTAATGCTATGCAGTGATTTTGCTTCTGTTATAGGAAGTGTAAGAACAGTATGCTTCCTGGCGTACATCGCCATCCAAACTGCAAAGGTTTCAGTTCCATGGCAACACGAAGGGCCCGACTGTGCTGAAGGTGGATGTATTAATGCATTCAGAGTGAGGGGTTGGGACTGAGCTGGGCAAAAATAAAATGCACTAAATTTTTTCCTGTTAACTTATTTATATATAAAGTAAAGCCTTTGTTCTTAGAAAATCAAAGCTGACATGAATACACCTGCTCCTCCCAATTCTCTCTGATTCTTTTTTACATACATACATCTTTCTCAGGCAAAAAGCAAATGAAGAGGCTGGTTGGTTTTTTTGAGGGTTTTTTATAAGACTGTAAGTGCAGCAGCACTTGAATGTTGCAAGAAAATAATATTAATCCCTGAGACGGTTGTATATGCCTAGAGAGAAAGACTTGGGATGGGGGTGGAGGGACATATTGTTTCCAAGATGTACTGCTTTACAGAGCAGAGTGAAGCAGTGGGTGGTTGGTTGTTTTTTGTTTGTTTGGTGGTTTTTAAATTATTATTATTTTCCTTGATCCTTTTGATCTGCCCTCTTTCTGCCTTTCTCTACATCTACTTCCAGTTTCCCCTACCTCCCCTGGCTGAGGAGCAGGAAACAAGATTTAGCTCTGTTTCCTGACATCCAAAGAAATACAAAAGTACAAGGAAACGGTGTATTATGTTTTCCCAGCTGACTTGGATTCACAGACGTGCACTAGAAAGGCACCTGCTCCCAGAGGGGGTCAGGAGTCACCCTCCAGAATAACTGGGCAATCAGCCAGGGAATAACTGAGAGCTGATCATTATGTGAATTTTGTTTGATCTGCTAGGTTGACTGCAGGAATGTAGGATGGGGAATTGTGATAAATGCATTTTGCTCAGGGGAAAGAACTACCTCAGGCTGATCCTGCCAGCTGTGCTGATGGGTGGATGAACTGCAGATTTGCAAGGTTTAATATCAGACTGGGCAGCAGGAGGACCTCCAGATGTTGGTATTTGTGAGGCTAACAGCAGTGCTAATCTGGCATGGTAAAGCTGACAGAAGTGGCAAGTTAAAATGGATTTACAGCTGCTCTGTATGGCTAAAACAGGCAAAGCAGCCAGAACATACCAGTGGATCTAGCCTAGAGATTTCAGCAAGGTTTCTCTGTTTAACTGGGGGAAGAATATAGCTCTGCAGTTGGAAGTTGCTGTGCAAGAAGAGAGCAGTAGACCAACTTCCAACTGCAATTAGACTGTGCAAGAGGAGGAGGAATAAAATTCATCCTTCTTTTAATCTGTATTCTTTTCTTCCTTTCTAAAATTTGGTTTGGTGTTTTTGTTTGTTAGTTGTTAAATACCAGCAGGAATGTATTTTTTCTTAACAACAAACCTTGCTTCTATTGCAGTGGGAAGCTATGTTTGAGATTCTGCTTGCAGGAAATTTCACCCTCTTCAGGAGACCAGTGCAATGCGGGTATATCTTTTCTAAGGGAATAAATAGCTTTAAAGTAAGTGATCCTGTCTCAGCATTCCACAGAGGGGTGGATTTCACCCTCCAGGCAGTAGAGCTGCAAAGTAAGAAGGTGTAATTTTTAAATGTTCTCTTTCTTAGGGAAAGCAGCACTGGTAAGGCCAGGTCCCTTGCTAATGCTGCACTTGACATCCTCACAATTTTGCCGTTGTTGTTGGGGCTTCTGATTTCCGCACAGCCCCCAGAAACAAGGAAGCAGATGTAGCTCATTGAATACCAGCATATGCTTCCCAAATTATGTCGCACCTTCATTTTCCTGAGTTTTGACAAAGGAACTGTGTATATAACCCTAAATGAAGAGGAGGAATCACTCCAGCCAACAATGTAGCAAGAGAGCCGAAGGATTCCTTTGTAGGTGTTCCTACCTGATATAACCCTCCAAACAGCCCAGCTGCTATTTGTCAGCACCTTCCCGGCGGAGTACCTCAGGCAGCTTGGCAGGAAGGATGAATAGAAAGCACCAAGAGGAATATCAAAGAAAGAAGAAAAGAAAGAGTGAAATCAAGGATGGGAAGAGTAAGGAAACAGAGCAAAGGCAGAAGGGTGATCAGAGGAAAAACAGGGCTGGGAAGAGCACAGCTAAGAGATGTTCCTCTGGTGCCTATGAGGGAAAAGCTGGTTTTCAGATGTAATGTAGACAAAACCAAACCAAACAAAAAATGGAGCAAGAAAATTAAAATACAAAAAATGGAGAAGATACCAGAGAGATGAGAATTCAGATTGACATGAAGAGAATACATAAAGTACTTGAATGGATTTCATACCATGGTCCAGCTTATTTTAAATAATAGTTGCTAAGTCTGTAGCATCAAGAGCTTGTGACCTTCTTATGGTGGTTTTAGGGGCTGTGAGGAGCAGTAGGGCTATATTGGGAGGCTGCTGCAGGCACCAGAATGGGTGGTTGGAGGCAGATCTTTAATGTGCACCATGTCTGGAAGCCTAAAGCCAGTAAGAATTTCCCCAAGGAAAATTGCTCATCCTGCATCTGAAGACTGACAGTCATAAAAATGTGCCTGCTTCTTGCTGAAGGTATCTGAGGAAGGGCTGTTGCCATGCAGGCAGGGGTAAGGGCTCCCTCTAGATCCCTCTTCCAGTTGTTCAAGCTATCTAGGCTACCAGAAATAAAGAGCTGAATGGAAATTTTAGCTCTGGCTGTGAAAAAGAAGCTTCTGAATGAATTCTGCCTCAAATAATGAATGTCTTCTTTCCTCCTCCTCTCCGCCTACCTTGTTCCTAAACATTAACATTTCATGTCAGTTGAGCTAAGTTCGGTGTCAGACTCAGAGGATCCTGCTGAAAAATACACCCCTGTTTTGTGGCAAGCCAGAGAAGATGAGAGGCTTGTGGTGTTTTTCCTTCTCAAGCTCTGCTCTGCTGGGAAAAACAGCTAAGGCTGTGTGAAGCTGTCTTCTTCCCACTCTCCTAAACTTTGCTCCTAAAAATGCTGTTCTCTCAACAGCTTTGCTGCTTCTCTGAGGGAGGCATGGCTTGGCCCACTTAGTGCCAAGGCTTGCCAGGGGATGTTTTCTCAGATTGTGGTGACTTCCATCTTGATAGGAGATTGAAGAAGATTGCTGTGGAACAAGTCATTGGCACTGCTAGCTGTGTCATTTGAAAATGGTTACTTAAGCACAAAAGGGAAGAAAGAGATCAGAAAATACGAGATTTAAACCTTATCCAAAGCTCCAAACCTCCAAATAATTTCTGCCATTTCTGCTTCTTCTTTTTTAAAGACTTAGATGGTACTTGCTTTGTAGTTTTAAACTTTTCTTCAGAACCGCCAAGGTGAGAAACATCCTTTCTCTGAAATAGGTTGTTTTGTAGGCAATGGTACCAGTGTGTGCCTGAGGCTCAAACCCTGGCTGACTGCCACAGTGGCCATGCAGCACCCGAGGGCTGAGCTTGGGGCATCAGTCTAGAATTCCTCTGCAGAGCCACCTACTAATTTTCTCCAGACTTTTTGGAATGTCACTACTGAAATGCAAGAGGATAACAAATGTCTGCAGAGGTGGAGAAATGTGCATTCAAAACTGTGGGTTTGTTGTACAAGAAGAGAAATGGTTTTCTGGGCACTTGTCCCTGAGATACGCTGCAGTATGTGGTAGTATTTCTGTTAAAAGCATGGGGACAGGAGAGACCTGGAGACCTTAATAATTTTTTCCTACTATAGAGAAAGCAAGTGGTGAAAGGCACAGGAAGGAGATGTTTGTGAAAACAGACCTTTTGACAGTGAGCATGGTCTTACTGATTTTGGTGGAGTGAGTAGGGACGTTCCTGTATCTCACTGTAGTGACGCAGAAATGTGCTGATACTTGCTTATTTTGATCAGGGCTGAAAAAAAGAGACAAAAAAATTGCATGTGGCTTTGGAGTGCTGTAATGCATCTGAAATCAAAGCCAGTGTGATGTGGAAATTATGATGGCTGGTGTTTGTGTAACCCCAAATCTCTCAACCTGAATTAACTTCTCTGTTGTTAGAGGGACACCATCCTTCCCAAAAATGCCACGTGAACAGGACAACCATTTTTGCACAACGGGAGGAATTTTTTTTCCCTTCTCTCACCTTGGTGTCCAGTCTAGCAATTAGGAATCAAATTTAATCCTCAGTGTTTGTTTCAGGTGCTCTGAGTCTTTAATCCTATGCCAGCAGCAAAACAATTATTTTTGATAGGCACACTAGTTGTTTTTTAATTTGTTTATAATCAGTTTTCTAGGAGGTTGCTTTGATGTGGAAGGAACTGAATTCTTTGGGTGCAAATATTTGCTGTTGACTCTCTTAGTCATTAGAAGATGTTTTCCACGTTAAGGTGCCTTTACTTTAAAGGGCAAATGTCAAGCATCTTCTGTTACCAGAAACATGAAATCTGTGGCTGCCTAAAGAGGAACCATTTGCTGAGCTGCAGCATGTGAGGGCAGGAGCGACCGAGAGCAGCCCAAGCCTTCTCCAGCTTCCTGGGGAGAGGCCAAACAACCCCTGGGCCCCTCTGGCTGCTTTGCTGCTGTGGCTGCCCACACCAGCCCCCAGGATGTGAGACCCCACAGGTGCTGGTTTCAGCTATTGACCCACATCCCTGCTGAAATGGCTTCACACTAAAAAATGTCACTGTTCTTTTCCAAAAAGAATGTGTCTCTTTTTTCTTGGGCTTTTTTTCTTTTAAATCAATTCCCTTGCCACCTTTTTGTATTTTCCAACTGCAGCTCTTTTAAGGCTCCCTGCCTCTGCAGTTTTTGCTTCTGTATAGTTTATTTTTGGAAACTGGGGAACCAGGAGGAGGGAGGAAATTTAGGGGAGTTAACTGCGGTAGAAGAAGAAAGCTCTTTCCCTTCGTGTGCTCTTTCTTCCCTGTCTTTTCTTCTCATGACCTCTGTGGTCCGACCCCCGATGCATTGCTCATTCTGGGGCAAGCCGTAGCTGACCCTCTTTGTGCCCAGCGAGAGGCTCCTTCCCACGCGGTGCTGCTTTGCAAGCTGTGCCTGCTCCTTCCTCCCTGCAGTGGCTGCTGCTTCTCTGCTGCTTTTCTGGGTCAGCCAGTTGGGCAAAAAAGTGGGTAGGTGGTCGAGCAGAGTGTTGGGAGCTGTGAAACACTGGAGGCACTTGGGAGGTTATGTGCCTTGGGGTAAAATGTATGCAGAGAAGAATGTGTTCCCTTCATTGTTTCCTCGGGGGAGCAGCTCCATCAGGGTGGCTGGCTTTTTCTTGAAATGTCAGTGTGTTTTTTATATTAGAAGTGTCACATGCTGACTGCCAAAATTTGCAAGAAAAAACCAAATTCTTTGAGACTGGGGAATAGCAACTGAAACCTGACCTGGCAGAGAGAGCAGGAGCTCACCTTTTGCGTCTGGTGTGTGGGGCAGGCAGTGGTGAGCACTGACCTCCCAGAATGCCTGAACTCTTCTGAACAGGAACAATAAATTCACCACAAAAATGTAAGGAGAATTTTTCTGTGAAGGAGCAACCAAGGACTCTTTTTCCTGTCTAGGCTTTCTAAAATTACTAATGCATAGAAAGTCATTGACCATACGGTAAGTCAGGCTGCTCTTTTGCTGAGACAGTATCTGGATAATTGAGATGCCTGTGATTGCCCAGGAAAACTTGCTGATGTTCACACTGCTGTCAGGTATTGAAGTCGCACCATAATATTTGTTGTGGTATCTTGCAATAGGTTTTAAAATAAATTGACATCACAGCACAAAGTGGGAATTTTCCTAATTTTTTCTGTGGTAATGAAAATGCCTAAATAGCAGTGTAGCACAGTAAATATTAAACACCAAAAGCAGGGTTTATGTGTGATGATAAGAGGACATTGGTAGAGAAGGAAGTGACTTGAGTTTGATAGGAGTATGGTAGAAATTAAAGCAGGGCATGTTGATAGACTCAGAGCATTAACATGGTGTCTTTAATGGATGGATTTGAATCAGCATCATACCAAGAGGTGGTATTGAGGAAGACTTGAACCCTAAATAAAAGAATTTTAAAAAAGCTGATTCTGTACAAGAAACTGCACAACTGATGCAAAAAGCCAGCAAATATGAGGAGAATTAAATCAAAAGAACGTGAAGTATTGTCTTAAAATATGGAAATGGAGGGGGTTTTACTATCATGCTATTGCAGAGATCAATTAAACAGTGCAGAATGGTTATGCAAAATGTTTGCTGTAGGGATGTTGCCGTTTTCCATATATTCTAGGAACGAGTACTGGCATGCTGCCGGCAGTGATTTATTTTCACCCAGCCCTGGTGCTTGTGTCTGGCACTCAATGAAATCTTCCAGGGTAAATTATTTATTTAATTAAGAATGGCCACAGTTGCACTGAGAAACTGGCAGCATAGCAGCAGGAAGTCTGCTAGAGATTGCATCTAACTTCTTACAGATAGGCTGCTTATATATGCTTTCATTAATTAATATAATAAATAATTGTATGTTGGCATTTTTGTTAATTAGCAACAGTTCCTAGTCTGACTGTGGTGAGCGTACTGCCATGCCTTGTGGAAATCTAATTTCTTGATTAAGTAACCCAGAGGCTTGTGTAGCAAGCTAAGACATCAGATTGTTGCTAACTGAACTTTTGAACTTTTCATAGGAAAAGGAGATGTCAGTTAGAAAAGAGTCATATTTATCAGTGCGTAAGCTGGAGCAACCCAAAAACTTTCATTTCAGTAGGCATTCCCATAAGAGCAAGGAGAGATATCCCCCTCTTCTTATGCCAAGGTGGCAAGATAATGCTTTTTTCATAGTTTAACATATTCCAGAGATAAGAGATAAGAGCTGGTGGTTTGAGGAAGTCCAGGAAGAGAGGAATTTGGGTATAACTAACAAGTGAAACTGTCTTTTGAGGAGAAATCCCTGAAAAGTCTCTATGAGGTTTTGTATTGCGTTGTTTAAGAAATATAAAAGATGAAGCAATCTAGTAATTGTAGTTTTTTCAATAAATCAGATTTTTAAGAATGCTTTATGTGCTTGATCCTTGCATTCTTTCCTTGATTGTTGAGCAATATGAAAAAACTTCGCAAGAGAAAAGGAACCACCTCTTTTAGAGGAAACTGCTCATGGATTTAAGCTGTGCAGTTTACCACAAAGGGAAAAATAAATGGGCAAAGGTTTTGAAAAATATCACAAATGGTCATTTCTGAAACATCAGGCATACTTGGGTTTTAACAGGCCTAGTAAGCAAATCAACATAGAGCTAAATACACCTCCCCTTTTGGCAGGTATTGGTGGTGGGGACCATCCAGGAGCCTGCAGCCAAGCTGGGTCTCTCTCCTTTGCATAGAGTGGTTTGGACATTCTCCTTTCTCCTTTCTTCCCCTGCAGTTCCTTCAAGGCCCTGCTGGCTCTCTGATGGTCGCTGCTGAAGCTCTCCACATCAGTGTCTGAAGTGCCTCTCAACTTTGAGAGGTCAGTTTATCTTTTCCTTGGCCTGGAATCTCCAGTGCTGCCTCGAGTGGGCAGGTGGTTGGAGATTGTGGAAGGGTTTCCCACTGTCCTGGCTGTGCTTTCATGTTCTGGAGAGGCTGCTTCTGCTACCTGTCCTCTGCAGCCCACACTGGGCTGGTTTGGGCAGCTGAGTGGGCAGTAGGCTGTTGGATAGCCAGGGATTTCTGATGAGTGAGCACCTTGGATTGGCTCCTCATGAGCACAGGCAAACTCTAGAGCTGGCAGGAGCACACAGCTGTCATTGAGAGGAAGAAGCAAAGTGGTATCCTCCCCTCTTGGGTGGCAGCTCACCACTGGACTGACCTCACTAAGCATGAAACTTCATCCTCAAGGGCAGGTCAGATCGTGTGCATGTGAGGTCATTTACACTTAAATACGATCTTACATTATCACAGTGCTCAGGGATGGAGAAAGGGAAGAGACTGGAGTTTCCTGTGCTTCCCTTTTCCACCCCCCAGTTTTGGTGACCCCTAGTCACTTCCAGATGGAGTTAGAAATGGGTATACATTCCGATTAACTTTTTTTGGCAGTACCTGTGGATGAAGATTGTTTTTACTGATTTGCAATCAAACATCAAACTGAAATAAATGTAATTTCAGAACAGTCTCTTTGCAGTCACTGTTTCTATTTTTGCTTTACAGTATCTCTGAGGTACTCCTAGCTCTGTGCACTGGAATTACAGAGTCACAGAATGGTTTGGGTTGAAAGGGACCTTTAAAGATTATCTCGTTCCAACCCTCTGCCGTGGGCAGGGGCACCTTCCACTAAACCAGATTGCACAGACCCCCATCCAATCTGGCCTTGAGCACTTCCAGGGATGGGGCATCCACATCTTCTCTGGGAAACCTATTCCTGTGCTTCACCATCCTCATGATAAAAAATTTCTTCTTTAATCTAAACCTACCCTCTTTCAGTTCAGAACTGTTGCCCCTTGTCCTATCACCATAAGCTCTGATAAGAAGTCCCTCTCTTATAGGTCCCCTGTAGGTACTGGAAAGCTGCTGTAAGGTCTCCCCAGAGTTTTCTCTTTCTTCTTCAGACTGAATACTCCCAAGTCTCACAGCCTGGCTTCACAGAAGAGGTGCTTCAGCTCTAATCATCTCTGTGGCCCTTTCTGGATCTACTCCAACAGGTCTTTGTTTGACTTGTGGTTGTCACCACAGCTGCACATGGTATCCAGGTGGAGTCTCATAGGAGCCCAGTAAGGGGACAGAATCATGTCCTTTGACCTGCTAGCCACACTATTTTTGATGCAGCCCAGGATGCAGTTGGCTTTCTGTGCTGCAGATGCACATTGCTGGGTCATACCTAATTTTACATCTAACAGTATATTGGGTTTGTGTAGCAAGGTTTTGGTAGCAGGGAATTGCAGTTGTGGCTTCTGTGAGAAGATGCCAGAAGCGTCCCCTGTGTTTAATGGAGCCAATGTCAGCTGGCTCCAAGATGGACGTGCCACTGGCCAAGGCTGGGCCCATCAGCAACGAAGGTGATACCTCTGGAATAACAGATTTAAGAAGGTGAAAAAGTTGCTGCACAACAGCAATTGCATCCAGAGAACAGCAGGGTGAGAACATGTGAGAACAGCAGCCCTGCAGACACCAAGGTCAGTGTAAAAGGAGGGGCAGGAGGTGCTCCAGGCACCAGAGCGCAGATTGCTCTGCAGCCTGGGGTGCAGACCTTGGTGAGGCAGCTGTGTCCCACAGCCCATGGAGGTCCACTGTGGATCAGATACCCACCTGCAGCCCGTGGAGCACCCCACACCGGAGCATCGGGCTGCCTGAAAGAGGCTGTGACCCCATGGGAAGCCTGTGCTCTCTCCCATGGGAGGGACCCCACATTGGTGCAGGGAAATGAGTGTGAGGAGTCCTCCCCCTATGGAGTTAGGAGCAGCAGTGAACACAACCTCGTTTTCCATTCCTCTGCACTGCTGACAGAGAGGAGGTAGAGAATGTTTGCAGTGAAGTTAAGCTTGGCAAGAAGGGAAGGGTGAGGGGAAACTTTTTAAGGGTTTGGTTTTATTTCTCATTATTCTACTCTGATTTTTTTGGCAAGAAATTAAACTTCTTTACCCATGTTGAGTTTGTTTTGTCTCTAATGGTAAGTGGTGAGTGATCTCCTCTATCCTTACCTCTTTTGCTGTGTTTTTTTTCCTCCTGTCCATTTAAGGAAGGGAGTGACAGAGCAGCTGTGGTGGGCACCCAGTGTCCTGTCAAGTCAACCCACCACACAGTACCCCCACAGGGCTGCTCTCAAACCATTCATTCCCAGTCTGTCCTGGTACTTGGAGTTGCCCCAACCCATGTGCAGGTCCTTGGCCTTGGCCATGCTGAATTGAACAAGGTTCACACTGGCCCACTTCTCAAGCCTATTAAGGTCCCTAGAGATGGCATCCCTTCCACCAAGTGTATCAATTGCCCCACTGAGCTTGGTGTCACCTGCAAACTTGCTAAGGGTGCACTCAATGCACCACTATGTCATTAATTAAGGCATTGAACAGAATCAGTCCCAATAAGGTTCCACGAGGAGCACCACTTGATGCAGATCCATTAGGACATTGAGAGGCTGACTGCAATTCTCTGGGTATGGACACCCAGCCAGTTCCCTTTCTATTGAATGGTCCAGCCATCAAATCCTTATCTCCCCAATGCAGAGAGACAGAGATGTGTGAGACTGTATCAGAGACCTTAAAGAAGTCAAGGTAATGACATAAGTTTCTCTTTCCTTATCCACCAGTGCAGTGACTGTAGAATAATATATAGAAAGAATCAGTCGTGTTCTGATGATTAACATTATTTGGTCCCGTCAAGTCAAGTGGCATACATATGATGTGAACACTGAGACTGCTATTGGTTTTTTGTCACCATATTCTAGAAATACTTCAAAGGAACTTTGGTAAAGAATAGAACTTAAAGTATTTTTAGTTATTATCTTGGAATAGGATTGTACACAGACGAGGCTATTGCTATCAAATGCTAGTTTCTTATTTCAAGAAAACCTGGTTTCAGGTGCTCAGGCAATAGCTTTCTTTAGTTTTGTGTTTTGATTTACTTTAGAACTTTGACATAAACTCTGTAATTTACTGTTAACTATGCTAGCAATGTATCTAGCTTAGACTACATCAAAGGTAGTGTTATTTTGAAATTTAACTTCAAGTGTACTTTTCCACAAATAAAAATGTTAATTTTTGTGCTAAATATCTAAAGTAAGCACAAGTCCCACCACCATCATCCACTGCTACTCCTCTTAGATTTCTTCAGTGGTGCTTGATTGCAAGGGGTGGTATCAGAGTCCTGCTTCCAAACAGAGAAAAATCAATATGTAGTCTCAGAAGTCTGTGCTTCTATGATATTTTAATATTTTTTTCAGTTAAAATCGATATTACCTGTTTTGCCAATGCTAGCAGTGAGAGAAAGGCCCTAAGTCATTGATGTGCAGACATACTGAGAATAGCATGAACTATATTTTTGTTTCTCACATCAGTGTCCTGGTTTATCTAACATTGTATGATATGGTGACTAAATGCAGCATACTATGCACAAACCAGAAGTTGCAAAAACCAGCCTTGTTCTAGATCTCCCATGTAAGAACTGGCAGAACCAACAGCTGGTTGTAATAAAAAACCAAAAAACCAAACCAAAACAAAACCAAACAAAAAACCCAAAGAAACAAATGATGACCTGTGCCAAAAATTTTACTTTTCAAATGGTGTAAAATGCCTGTTTTATGCGAACAAAGGGTTTTGACTGTTCCGTGTTCAAATAAGCCCTTCATCTTTTAATTGATGTAGAGGTTTGGATTACAACTGCTTAATGAGTATTGACTGAGTCTGTAGCATCCTTTTCCTAGAGGTGTATGTGAAAGGAACATTAGCTGGAATGTTGTTGTAAGGTGCTAGAGAAATGGAGCACTAGGACCCTTCCAATGCCTGGTTACTGTGATTAACCCATTCTGTCTTCCAGCTGGCAGATGGCACATGGGAAGTTAACTTTCCAAAGATAGCTGGAAGCTGCAGGATCAGCCTGATGCTTTCCACACATTTGAGCACTTTCTGCTTTACAGATGCTGTTCAAACACAGAAATACACAGTATTTGCTGTAGCTTTCTTTTTCCCAATCAAGGTTTAAAGAAACCTTTTGAGGATTATGAATGCAACCCTACAAGTTAGTCTGTCTCACAGTATTTATTTTGAGCTTCAGATCCTGATCTCCCTTCTATGTTTAATTTGATTAATGGTTAATAGGGCCATCCAGAGTTCTCCACAGAGGTTTATGGCTTTAATTAAATGCACAGAGATGGCTAGCTCCAGCCAACCTCTGCCTCTTTTAGCTGGACAAGGATGAAGAGAACAGAACTCTAACCCTGCTTTTCCACACAGATTCCCATTCTCTTGCATCCTTTGGGCAGCCAGTGGCTGCTGATGTGGCTTAGAGCAGATGCACTCACTCAGAGGTGCCAAAGAGTTGTTCTGGCAGCTGCCAGGCAGCTGTCTGTCAGCACAGGCTCAGCATTTCCTGGGACAGCTCTTCCTCAGCAGGGGTTTTCCTCCAGCCAGGAGAGATCTCCTTTTTGGGATTTGGACACTGTTTTGTTGACCTCACCTGTCACACGGGAGATGGTGTTCAAAGTATGTGTTAGCATCCCTGTCTCGTGGCTTTCCTAGCTTTGGAGATGTGCTCCAGCTGTGTCCCTGCTGGACAGGGACATGCAGCTATAAGGAGATGAGGCCCTGTACCTCAGTGGTACCCGATACAGCCTCCAGGAGAGGGGCTGGAGGCAGAGGGGTGGGAACAGGGAGGGTGGAACGGGCAGCTCATCCCTTGGACAGACATCAGAGTGAAAGGAGGGGAAACCTCTCCCTGCTCACCGAGGCTTGTGTGATGGCAAAAGAGAGGTCCTGGGCTCTGAGCTGTGAAATTGTCTGATCCACCACTGCGTAACTTCAGAATGTGTGGCAGAACATAATAAACGGCTTAGAAGTTTTTAAAAGGCTCCTGATAGAGTACTACTTCTGAATGGGTGAGGGGCTTCCTGTGTTTCATGCAAAATTGCAGGTTGTATTTTCCCATGGAATGTGCAGACTTGCTCCAAAGTATATTTATGTGCTTCACTGGTTCTTGGTAAGGTGGTATTGAACAGCGTTTTACCTCTCCTATTTTTCATGGCACTTATGCTATTTAAAGAGCTCTTACAGTTGAGAGCACTGAGGGATTTGAGTGTTTTGATTCCTGTATCTTCTGCAGGAAGTGGCTTGTTTTATTCCAGGGTGTTGCATTTTGGGGGCACCAGTGAAAGGTCTGGGAATGTCAGGAGAAAAGAGAGACTGCTGCTCAGTGTCTGCAGGAAATTGGTGAGGAAAATCAGCTAGAGGGCACCAATATTTCTTTTTTGGGCTGTTAAATTAGGCCATGTGGACTGGCAGCATATGGATGCATGAGAGAAACATGAGGGCTTTACGAAACAGTTGTGCTAAAAATAATTTTCGGTGTTATTTTTAATAATGTTATCACAGATGAAGAAAGTGAGGTAGAAGTTCATAGCCTGAGACAATTCCTTCTCCTACTTTACAGGGTAAACACTATAAATCCTTGAGTGTTTGTTTGGCTAGGTAACGCTTTCCAAAAGTATGTCAATGAAATAGGCATCAGAGCCATAAAATATTTTCCTATATTTAGATTCTAAATGTGCAATAAAAAGTCAGTAAACTCTAGACTCCTAAGCACCAAAATTACTTTCAAAAAGGAGGGGGGGGGGGGGGGGTTAGATGTTAAAATCAAATATTTAAAAAAATAAGGATTTTAATATTGCACAGTCGGTGTTTCGTGCTCAGTGGTGTTGGTAGGCTCAGCTGTAGCCTAGTAAGTTTTGTTGCTGTCTGGGCATGAGAAGGATCCTGAAAGTGCAGGAGTATTGAAGGGGCAGGAGTATTGTAGGATTATCAGTTGATTGGTTAATTTAGAGGATTATGTTTTTAATGCCAAAAAATCCAGCTGCACAGAATTGCAGAATAATTTAGGCTCAAAGGGATTTCTGGGGATCCTCTTTCTAGCCCTTGCTCAAAGCTGGGTGCACAGTACGTGGTTTTACATGTTGCAATAGCTTATCTTCATGGTTTTGATTTGTGCAAGAAAAATTAACTATTTGGGTATTTTTCTTGTGTAGTGCAGAGGCAAGTACCAAAGAAGGATAAAAATTATGGCAAAAGTAGATCCAGATAGCATTTAAGCAGCACCAAAATATCCCATGCCATTTTGCATATATTGTTTTGGTTTTTTATGATTAAAAACTATTACTCTAGGGTAGCACTAGGGGCATAGTGTAAACATTTGTGAATTAATTTTAAATTGTTCTTTTCATTGCTGGCTAATATGCAGGAGGAATTGGTAAATATTGAGAGCAAAGGCTATATAGCATTTTTTAGCCAGTGGTTCTGTTTAGACTTAATCGCTATAATGCAGTGTTAAAATTTACAAAACAGCTTGTAATTGTAGTAGCTTATTTAAACCAGCTATTTGTGGTTATGTCTGCTGAGGAAACTTAAACTTCAATGTTCCCCAGCCATCTAATAGCAGCAAATTGACTGCGGGTCTCTTGAAGGAATATCTAAATGTAGGCTGTTGAATAATCCCTTTGGGGGCCCTGTAACTATTTTTGTGCCTGGATATGCGTCATCAGTGGGTATTTTCTCTGGTGACTAGCTTACATCAGTAGGTCTCCTACCATACGCTCTATCAGTGAGTGACTTATGATTGATGGGAGTCACGGCTGCTGTTTAGCTTTTATCTGTGACCTCAAATAATGGACAACAGGAATTTCCAGGCTGTTAAATTCCTTGAATGACTGAAGACACGGGATGGCTCTGCTGATAGACGCAGGTAGTACCCAGATCCTGGGTGTTCACCGGGGGCTGGGGCGGGGAGGAAGGAGAGGGGGGGTTCCTCGGCTGCAAGGCGGTGAATCCGGCGCCGACGCGTAGCCGCGAGCCGCGCGTCCCCGGACGCCGGGAAGCGGCCGCGCCGGAGGATCGCCGAGCTGCCGTGATGCTCCAACTCTCCCAGCTCTCCAGCCGCCCGTGTCCGCCGGTGGCACCGGCGTTTCCATGTGTTTAGCTGGCTGATCTTTAGGGCAGCTTGTCCGCTCGTTTGAAACCAGGGAGACCCACGCAGTTTGCGGCTCTGTGGAGGGAAACGCTGTGGAATTTTCAGCTGCAGTCTGGTTGGTTTTTAACCCTTTTTATTACCATCAGCAGCAAGTGGATTTATTGGCATGCTTCACCCAGGTGCTGCCTGGGCTAAATCTGAAGGTGCAGTAGGCTACGTGGTCTTAAGATTAAGTTGCACCTGCTACAGTGAGCCACTGTGCACGCAGTCGTAGTTCATTTCCTGGTGTTCAGTGCTTAATTTTAAGAAAATAAGGACTGCAGATACTGAGTTATCTCCTCTTTCTATGTCCACTCCGCCTTTCTGTCTGACATGCGAAATAGGGCTGCAAGACAGCTACAAGATTTTCTTTGTTACCTGTGATGAATTTAGCACTTGAGTAAGCCCTACAGTGAAGCAGTTTGTCATTTTTTCTTCTCTCCTGTTCTTCCTGTCTCAATCCCTTTGATAAAGTGATGATAGGAAACAGGAGATTGGCTCTCTGTGAACTTGTGCACAGAAATCTCTCAGAAGCCCTTCTCCTGGTAACCAAGGAGTAAAAATGACAGATATAGATGCTCCCAGTGTGATTGAGGATTTTAAAAAAAAATCCTTAATGCTGTTTATCGCGCGGCATTGTTTGGCTGAGGGAGGATAGCAGCTGGATCCAGATTCCTTCTCACCACTTCTTCCTGTTGGCAGGTGGCCTTCCGCACAGGCTGGGCTTGCAAGCTCTCACACGGGTCTTACTTATTTCAGTGCCTACTGTTGTTTTTCATTCAGGTGACAGCGGATTGGGTTTTGTGCAAGATTTTGAGACTTGAAAAGTTTCAGAGTGAGAACAGGAGCTTTGTTTGAACTCGCCTGTGTGTTCCCTCCTCCGCATGTACTAGCCCAGAGGTCGTAGTTAATGAATGGAACCAAGCTTCCTGCAGAAGGCAGTTAACCCCTGTCTGTGCCTTTGT
Organism: Cettia cetti; assembly: GCA_013401135.1. Lineage (NCBI taxonomy): Eukaryota > Metazoa > Chordata > Aves > Passeriformes > Sylviidae > Cettia > Cettia cetti. Next base: position 53,310 of record VZUI01022314.1, read on the forward strand.
TGAACACAGTGCTTACAGGTGTGCGCTGCCGTGGCATGGATGCCCTCGCTCTGAGCAGTACGGGCTGTGTGCGCCTTTCTGCTCCCTTCAGACAGGTGCCTGGTCCAACACATGCACAGCGTCTGAAGTAAGCTTCCTCACCTGCTCTGGCTAGCTGAGTGGTGGCGTTCGGCAGAAGCAGTAGAAAGAGAAGCAGTAATTAAAAAGAGGTTTGGAAAATCAAGAGGGGGAGAGGAGGGAATGGAAAGGTCTTCATTGAACCGTGATTTAATGAGTATACTCTTCCTTTATTTTTGGGGGTTTTTTTTTCAGTTGCTTCAGTAAGATTTTGGGATTCATGACAAACTGGTTATATAATTCAAAATCTGTAAAAGGTTGAGTACAAAAATGTTTGATGACTCTTGAGTCATTTGCATTAAAAATCAGTGGATTTTCCTAGGGTGTGCTTTGAAGATGTAAAGCTTGCTAACTGGTTGATGCTACTATATGTGTCATTTACCTCAGCTTTCTAGGAATCAAAATGCCTGGCTACACAGTAATATCTTTCGGCTAATACTGACCTCATTTGCCCCCATTTTTAAGGGTATCATGTTTTAGGGTAGTGATAGTATTTTAGGGTAGCTTTCATTTACACTATTTGTGCAAAATCTCAGCATTACCACCTTTCCAGAAAGACTCTGCAGACCTTCAGAACATTTCCAGAAAGGGTTGCCGTTTTCTAAGAAAAAGTGTTGGCAAGTTGCCTGCCGTTTCCTGATGCTTGGCACTGAGGCCAAGGCAGAGGGATGAAATCCAAACTGGCATGTGGCAGGGTGTGTAGGTACCTCCCTGCGTGCTGTCACAGAGATGTCGCATTGGGGACAAACTTAATTTAGGTGCTGACCCTGCAGTGAAGTCACGCCCCGTGGATGCCTGGGTCTGTATGCCTACACCCTGTTGCCTTCAGGGACTAAGTGAAGGCACCAAGTTTTGCTGGCACAGCTTGAATTGAGGAATGATGATCGCTGTAGCTAAAACCTTGTGTTTCCAGAAGAGCCTTCACTTATTCAGTGGCCACCTTTAAAATGTTGAAAGTCACCCTGTGCAGTGGCTAACCAGATATTAATCTGTTTAGGTAAAATAATTAGGTGTTGTGAGCAAGGGATACTTCACATTCACTGCAAGTCAAAGTATTCACTGCTGCATCTTGTAATATCTCCATCGGCAAACCTCTCCCTCCTCCAGTGAAGTGTGTTGGTGTTTCAGTGTGCAACTAATTCCCAGTGGGCACAGGACTGTAATTACCGTACCTGGGAGGCGAAAACAGAGACTGAATCTGACACAGGAATATCGGGGTTTCATTCTGAAATCTGTTTAAAGATTAAATTCAATTCTTTTCTCCTCCACCTCTCCCACCTGTTAAATCTATGACTGTACACTCTGTACAGTGGCTGTAGTGTTGGGTATTTGTTGAGGATTATGAATTGTTTTTTTGTATCATTTCTACACAAAGTACTCTCAGTGCTTAAATACTCTTGAGAGTAAAGAGGTGCTCTGAGATAGAAAGAAGAGAAAAAAATTTAGAAAGCTTACCTTGCCATGGCCCACCATTTTGAGGACAATATTTTGTTTGAAGAGTTACTGTATGGAGCAGGCAGTGCTGCTCATTCATTAGTGAAATCATAAACACATGTAAATATATGTTACTAGTATGAGCTGGCTATACATTGTAAAAATACTCTGAAATATGAGGCAAAGCAGTGATTTAACATTTTCAGGGGACATGGTATATTTTGTTTGTTTTAGTTCAATATCATCTATTATAGTCATAAATACTTGATCTCTCAAGATGATCTTTGTGTTTCCATAAAGTCCAGTTGAAATCAGTGAACCAGTTCGCAGATGCTTGGAAACTGCAGTTTTGGTAAGATTGTGTGAGCAATGGCTTGTATAGTTTCATTGGCTTGTTTTGGGTTTTGTTCCTTTGAGTATTGTGGAAGAAATAAAAGTTAATCATCACTTCATTTAGGCGTTACTTTTCTGTCGGGAAAAATAAGGAGTCACCCATAAACATTGCTCATATTTGTAGTGATCAAAGTAACAAAAGTGAAGAGAAAGAAAAAGAATGTAGTGGAATAATACAAGAAAAATACAGTGTAAAGGAAAGTTGGAATGATGAAAAAAGTGACTTCATTTTTGTGAATATAGTTTTTTAAATACACTTGATCCAGTGAATGAAGAGCCTTCCATCTTTTTGATGTTACTGTATACAGTAACGTGAGTGAATGGAATCAGATCCACTTCAGCTTTTCCTTTGTGTTCTGTGCATGATAAGCTTGGTTCTGAGACCTTTAGTCATCAGCTCAGTCCTCCCTGCAAGTGGCCAGCGACTTTAGTAACATTGTTGGAGATCCAGGACTAGGTTGTCAGTAAGTTCATAGATTTATAAATGTTATCCTGGCATCAAACAGTTAATTTGGATGAAATCCACCTGTTTGTTGGCACATGGGGAAGAAGAGGGAAGGAATATACTGCAGGTGAAAGCTGTGTACTGTGGCGCACAGGACAGTCTGGCACCAACTCAAGAGGACTGTGGCAAAGTCTTTCCTTGGTCTCCTGTCTCCTGTCTTGTTTCCTGTATCTACATGGAGCAGTAGTTCTTGTAGTGATTTTCGCTCTTGGGATATTTCTCTTTTAGTGCCACAAAGCGAGCATTTTTCCTGCAGGACCTCAAACAGCTCAACAAGTGGTGAGCTGCCAGCAACTCAGCCCAGCGTCCCTGTCCACCTGCTTGCAGCCACCAGCTCTCCCCTACCAGCCGCCTGTTCTCAGAAGAAAAGCCAGGCATGAATCCTGAGACAGAAGCAGGTCATGGACAGGGTTATCCTGGATAAAGAGGTCCTGAACTCCAAGGAGACAGTGAGGGAAGAAGCTTCCTTCTAACATTTTTCTGAGTCACATCCTGGCCTTTTACACATCCTGACTTGGAAACTTGCTGTAAAGGAGACAAGAAAGAGACACCACACACTGACATCCCCAGGAGCCTTGATAATGTCAGAACACCTGACGGTACAGCGACACTTCAAAAATGGCACTGTCATGAAGGATTTACATGATACTGCAATAGCTAATAACACAAGGGCAGTACAAGGTACTTACTCAGGATTGCTGAGGAGTTTGCCAAGTGTCTGTAGTTTCACGACATGACTTTGTCCCTCTGCAGATGGGCCTTTGGCATTGAGGAGTTTTCCAAAATCTCAACCAGTCTTTCTCAAGTACAACTGCCAGTTGCTACCCTGCTAGTTAAAAATAATAACAACTAAGTTAAATTAAATTTCTTCCCAGGTAGTAATTTTGTTTTCACAAACTTATTCCAACATCCTCAAGGATGGACTCTCTTTTCTTCTATAGACTTACTTATCCTTTTGGTTTGTGAAGTGAATGAATGTTTGGGGATTGCTCAGTGTGCTGCTTGGGACCATCTTTGTTCAGGGACAGAGGACATACAAAGTCAGTCTATGAGGTCATGACATCTTATGTCCCTTGCCTGGGAGTAGGATAACAATCTGCAGTGGGAAACTCTTTCTCTCCTTTAAGGAATTCTATTTCTTTATGCAAAGGCCAGCCCTAATCTGGAAGTCTGCAATTTGAGAATGAAAAAGGGGTTATTAAAACTAAGAAACAGAAAACTTATTAAGCCCCCTTTCACTAATATGCAGGGAAAAGTGATAGTAACCAAATTTTCTCAGTCTAACCAAATCATGGAGCATCTCATTGACTAAAGAGAATAGGAGCCTTTTGAGGCTGCTTTGCTGTTAGCTCTCCATCCTGCATAAATCACAGAGCCATGCACTGATGAAATACAGCCTGTCTTTAGAAGTGAGGTAGTGATTTTCCATCCTCTTGACTCTTGACCAGGAGCTCAGGTCTCATGGAAGCAGAAGCTTGCTGCTGGTTAGAGAGGGAGCAAGGCTGCAAATCAGAAGGTCAGCTGCTCTTTTTAGTTTAGCATTTTATACCTCAATTGCTATTAAATTAGATATTGCAGTGGTATCAGAGCCAAGATCTCCTAGAAGGGAATGTCTCAAAGAGGTACAAAGTAATAAAAGGATGCAAATGAGCAAAAGGAGTATTAGTTTAACTACTCAGAAGAAAATAATTTTGGTAGAAGTCTGTTCTCTTGATGGAAACTAGAGGAGCTGATTAGTTTGAGCAAGTCAAAAGTGAACTGGACAAAATGCTTAAAAATATACTACATAGATTTTTCGTAGATACAATATGATCCAATAGACTTTAGTCATTTCCTTTTTGATCTAATTTTGGGGATTCTAAGATCACTTTTTAAAAATGGTCATTTTCTTGCCTATTCCACTGCAAACCTTATGTGAATTTTTTTGTCAGTTTTACCACAGAGGGAGGCATTTGCAGTAATCCAGCATGGTGTTATTTTGAAGACTCCAAACACATTTCTCATGGCCATATCTTGCCATTGCTCCATTGTAAAATTCTCAGAATACTTGATGGGAGTTTTGCATTAAATTGTAAGGTATTTATATCCAGCTGCTCTTTAGAGGCCCAAGTCATATCCGTGCTCTATTTCCATGGTTGCCTTCTTCCAGTTCTTTAAAGATACAATTTGGCTTTACAGGAAATAAGAGTCATGCCTACCACACTGTAACTAAAATATTCAGACACATGAATCTTTTTCTTGACTTCCTATAAAGATGTCATTTGTAACTTTATTTTGTTTGTTCTGGTTTGACTATAGTATAAACAAGAGTTTATTAAAACATTAGCTCTGAGTTACAGTTCTCTTTTGAGACTGCCAGGTCTTACAAAAAATATTACTGAAACTGCAGGGCAAAACCACATATTAACAGAAAAATGAATAATGAGTCTGTTTTAATATGGATTTTTTTTTTAAAGTACAGCTTGTAGTTGAACTAAATGTACTATTTCCTCCACTTCAGTCAGGAAGCCCTCATCGGCTTTTGACAGTGCCGCCAAAAAATTAATGCTTCAGCTGTTTAACAGGTATCAAAAGCCAGTTTGACAATTGTAATCTCTTCCAGGAATTCCCTTTCCCATTTTCCCTCCCTATAAAAACAGATAACAAGATGCTTATATAGTAGAAATGGAAAGTCAGAGCTATTTTACGAAGCGTTGTGCATTCCTTCCAGCCTTAGGAGATGAGGCATGACATCTCCATGACAGGGTAGGAAACGCAGGCACTCTGTTGTGTAAGTAGCACTTGCTTCAAGGATTAGCTGCTTGCCAAGATAGCGCAGATTTAAATGTTTCCTAAGCCTTTTCAGAGTTTTTACGTAACAGGGCAGTGACAGGAGAGCTGTGGGGATGGCTGGGTAGGGACTCAAAGCAGCGACCAAGGAAAGACAAAACCAAAGGAAGCAGAGAAATATGCTGCATGTGCCAGCATCAGCTGACACAGCAGAACTGAAGGCGAGGGGAAGCTGCACCAGCCAGGCTTCTCTTGAATTTCTGTCCTCACTCTTAACATGCAACAAGATGAGACAAACTGAAAGGAGATGCCACTTGAACTTTTGTTCTGAAGCATCTCAAAAAGGCACTGAAACATAGACTCAAAGGTCAGAAGTGTTCCCTTTTCTGGAACAAATTCCCAGGACAGCTGTTAATACTACTCTGTCTTTTAAGGTTAATCTTTAAAGGTATTCAGTGATACATATTAAGAAATATATAGTATTACTATGGCTGTGGTGAGGAACCATTTGTTCTTCTCTAACAACAGAAAGGAGATTCTGTGTTAGGAAGAGTGAAATAATTAAAGAGGTTGCCAATAAAAAAGCCACTGTGTTTGCAGAGGCTGCCCTTGTGTGTTCAGCAAATGCCAATTAGAGAAATGCCACTTTGTGTGTACGATGGTTATTACTGCACAAACAGTTGTACAATTACATGCTGGGTCAGAAGGGCAAGTTACCCTCACCTCACAGCCATTATTTTAAAGCAAACACAAATACCAGGCACACAAACATCAGGCACTGTGGCAGTAAAGTAATGACTCTTTGAAAATGCAGGCAAAAGAAAAAAGAAGCCTTGGTATTGTGGAAGATAATGTGTAACAAGCCTTGGTGTTGTGGAAGATAATTTTTACTATGTCTGTGCTATGTGGATTAGAAACATCATCTTTTTATAATGGGGAAGCACACAATTCCTTTTACCACTTGAAATACAGTTTATATACTTTTATGTTGTTCTGATGCTTGGAAATATGAAGAGAGTATACAGAATATACATTTCTTTCAGTTACCTTCTTTGATACTGAAACTGATGCACTCTGCTCTCAGCTCTTCTGTGGCTCTGACTGACTTTAGTAAATGGAATAAAGGGCAGTTCTGCAAGTGACCTTGTGCAAGACATGTCCTTGGGTGTTTATTACTTGCACTTCTTTGTAGGTGTTCTACTTGGTATTTTATTTTGCATATTTTGCCTGAAGCTTCATTGGATTCAAATCTAAATAGGCAGAATGAGCTGGGGATGCTGTGGCCATCCAGGGCGCGCACAGGATAGCTGTGCTGTATGTGGATTCATAAGTTTTGCTGTAAGGCTATCAGGTGTGCCTTCTTTTCTAATGTGGTTGCCATCTGTGCTTGTTCTGGCTTCTCTCTGGGCCGTAAGAAAGAACAGAGTTCAGCAGGGATTGTGTTACCATCAGTGGCCTGAACCTTTGTGCTCGCTTGACCTCATGCCTCTAGGAAGCTCAGCTGGCAAACATAGCACAGACCTTTGTGGCAACACCCTCTGGGAGCGTGGGCAGCCGCTAAGGTTATCCTGCTTCCATATATGCCGAGGTATTTTCATTGACATGCTCTTTTCACAGGTTTGGAATCACTGTGGCTTAAAAGTACCAGCTTTCCCTAAAGCGAAAGCACTGTGCTCACCCGAGGACCTGCTCAAACCCAGCATCTGCTGGGGCAGGACGGGGTGGCAGAAGTTAAACAGAAAGCGTTAGTTTGAAAAATGTTATGAGGTCACCATCCTTTTAAATTGGTTTACACAGATGGCTGTCTGGTTTGTTGCTTTGTCCTTGCTTAATAGTAACTGTTTATGGAAAAATGAATTGCTTTGCAGAACGAGGTCCAAAAGCTCATGCTGTTGTTTCCCTCACTGGAGATCTTCGTGTTTTTATGGGCATACAAAGATTTGGCCTGAAATGGAGATTAATTAGGAAGCATAGTGAATAATTAACTGTTTGACTTATTCCTAAGGTCTGTAGTCACTGGGTTAGAAATGATTTCCCAAACTGCAGGAGATAAGAGGAGGTTATTCCTGGTTTCACAATGTCCATATTGTTAGGGCTTTGTGCTGTGTGTACTCCGACATCAGCTGATACGTACGCAAGCTGGGTCCAGCTTCTCATCCAAACCACTTCCTGGGGTTTTCTCGGGTAATGGCAGTGATTCAGAAGACACCACAGTGCCTCAGAAAGCCATTTTTTACACATTGCACCCAGACTGTGTGACCATGAAGAAACGAAGTTCTTAGGAAAGAGTTTTGTTCTTAAAAATACCCACATTTTTTGTTTGTTCTGCATTCAGATTTAGATGTACATTGCTTGGCTTGTGTCCTACTGACCTGTTCAGAGACTCGCTTTCTACTTTGTGGAAGATGTAGGAATATGATGTACACATGTGCATGAGGCAGGAGCCTGAGGCCAGTCTCCAGGCAGAGATGCTGATTTTGCATCCAAAATTGTTCCTACCTGGAAAATGATTCTAAAAAAACCCCAGCCAAGTAATAGACAGGATTAATTTTCTTAAAAACAAATCAAATCTAAATAATGGTGCTCTGCACTTTTGCAGGACTGTCTACTTAAGAAGCTGAGAGTGAGTTAGGAACTTTGATGAAGCTTCTGTTCTGTGAGGTGGGTATGTGTTTTTTATTATGATTTTGAAGAAGCATAAAAAATTCAAACCATCTGCCTGATTCCAGCCACAGAACTATTTAAGAGCTGGGAATAGAGTCCAGAAACTTTGTGCCATGGCACGTGTTCCAGTCAACAATTACAAATAAGGTCTTTTGCCTTTCTCTGAAGAAAGTGATGAGGTTTTGCATTCTGTTAGTGTTTCAAGTGGCTCTTTTGATTTTTGATTTCTGACTAATGGAATAAGTCACTCTCACAGATACTTTCGCTCCTCTGCTCTTGCGGTGGCCTTAGATCAAACTCTGGGGAGATAACAGTCTCTAATAGGGGAGCCAGTGGATATCAAACGTGTCCACTGGATCCAGGCCAAACATAATCTGGGGCTCAGAAATGTTCTGTGCGTTTCATTACTTTTTCATGTTTTAGCATTCCGTCATGGTCAGATGCACCAGCATCTTTTAATAAATCCCCTTCCATATTCAGACTTGCAGCTCAGGTTTGCAGGCCCATGGGGGCTGGATTATTTGAATAAGTCTGAGAAGTGAAACTGAACATTTGTAGGTGCTGCAATTACAGGCAGCCAATCTAGTGAATCTTGTGATTTTGATAACCTTCATTATTACAAGATGCTGCATGCAAAACCAACAGCTCTCCTTGCCCTCTGTGTGAGCAGCTCGGATGTGGACCCTCAATGCTTCCTTGTGCCAGGGCTGCTTGCCTACCCCTGCTCGAGCATCCCCATTCCTGGGGAGCTTGTCTTGGGGAGTGACCTGGAGAATCTCTCTCGGGCTCTTGGTTATTTGCACCACTTTCCCTTTTGGCATTGTGAGGTAAACTTCACTGAGTGGGATTTGGCCTCCTGCTTCATGCCATTGGGATCCTGGATTTGCTGTGGCAAGAAGTAAATTGGGACTGGAATTTTCTTTAAACTGGTGTTCGTTTTTAAAAGCCTATTTTGGAATAAATTACTCTGACAGTAACTACCAAAATAGGTATCGATAAAATATGAATTTATGCATGCCAGCATTTATCTCTTTTGTATCTATTCACAAATACATACCAAAAATTGACTCTAGCTCCATATGGCTCCCAATCTCTTCCCTCCCCCGGCTGTCAGCTTCTCCTCACCTGGATGAATAAAAGGGAGCAGAGTGCTGGGCCATGAACTGAAGGTGGGTGTAGCAGAAAAGTTATATTGAGTAGGTTTTCTCTGGGACATCACTGTGGGTCCCCAAGTGCCTCTTAGTTTGGATGGAAAATGCATTAAAAAGGTGATGCAGTTTGGTGCCAATCTTAGTTTAACACTCTGAAAAAGGAATGAAAATACTCAGAGGGTGAGTTACTTCTGTGCTGATTTGCTTTCTGGGCAGCAGTGGTTGTGTAAAAGCTATTATTGTTTTAGAAGCTTTTCAGTACACATTATGGCTATCAATTAAAATCACTCATTTTACTCACTCTAAAATTTTCACTTGACTGAAGTAGAGATGTCAGGCCTGTTTGTAATTTGTTCAGCAGGGCTGTAAGGAAGCTAAGATACCTCCACTCCAAGACCTTCCATTTTCTGAGCATAAGCACCATTTGTTTTGCTCAGTTCCGAAGTGTTTAAATTCAAAATCAGGGGTGAGATTTGTAATAAATCGTTTGATTGAAATAATGCAAATCCATTGCCATAGTGTAAAATGATGTGAGATCTTTGGGAGGAAAAACACCGGTTTCTTCTTCCCTAACACATCTGGAGGCAAAAGCGCAGGTTTCCCATGCCACTGCAGGATGGGTGGTGGGATGGCACAGCTCACTGCCTCACTGCCCACACAGCACTGCCAGAAAACTCGCATTGCTCACATCGGCGTTTTGGTGTCAACCAGCTCCACAAAGCCTCCAAAATGGGAATGTTATGATCCAGTACTAAGTGTTGTTGCCATTAAACAATGATCCCAAATTTACAGGGATACCTCTGCTTCTGGTGCTGGGTGTGCAGGAACCCAACTGAGTGTCTTCTGTTGCTGAGGTTTTTCGTGAGGGAGCTGAAATGATCGCAGCTGATTCGGAGTTTTTTCCCAAGATTGCATTCTGCCACTTCCTTTAGAAACCAAACATGAGCCCACAGCTTTCTGTCCTGTTAGAACATTAACTTTTGTTGTCAAATTCAGAGCAGTTAGGTCAAGTTTCAAAGATATCTAGAGGAATAAAAAGACAAGAAAACAGCTAAGGAGGAACAGAAGACAAAAGTGGTTGAAAGAAAATTTAGATGGCAGAAGGTTCTGAAATACTTTACCTCTCCTCTAACTGGGACAAAACCTTGACAACTCTTTAGCAGTAAGACATCTTACTTCAGAACATTTTAAATGTTGCTTCATTTTTATTCTGCATATTTTTTATGTCATGAAGATATTCCAACTCATATGTCTTGTTAAATTGTAATTCTCTGAGTAGCACAATATTGTCAAACTGTTAGTATCGAAGTACCTTGTTATATCACAAGGCCTATTATTTTCATTTTTCTTCATTTAAACCAGGGACAAAATTTCAGTGTTTTATTGAACTTTTCATTTCTATCAAATCAGTATGTTTTTCATTCAGGAAACCCCAGAATGAAAAGTTTAGATAAGTTACAGTTTTAGAATTTTTTTCAATTCTTACTCTTCAGTTTCCCTTTTTAAAATAAGTAAAACGTGCCTTCTTTTATTGTCTATAAACCCCACAAATCCCTAGAATTACATATTTATGAAAGCATAGGATTTCAGCACAGATAGGACTGACTTTCCATTTCTGTGAGAATGTTTACAGTTGAATGGTCTCAGGAATAAAACTGAAGCTTTTTTACGTGTGTGTTTTGTGAATGTAAAACTTGCTCACGCTCTGAGCTGTGAACCAAAAGCTTCAGATTGAGCCAGCAGAGAGGAAGGAATTTGTCTGCTATACAGCAAAAGGAAGTATTTGCTGTGTTGTTGAAGCACATGGACTTTTGCCATCTTTGATAAAGTATTTAAGGGTTGTGCACCCAAAGTCTGCTGCCCTCTTGACCCATCATTCATCACTGGCTGTAGATGAGGTAGATGAGATGCAGCTCCATAGGAGAGCCATTGTTTCAGCCCTGCACAGTTCCTCAGAGAACGGAAGCTGCAGACAAAGCGGCTCCCTGTGATTCACCGCGCTGCTCAGCCTCCTGGCGTTTTTTCTTTTACCTATACCTTTTCAGGTCCTGCTCTGTGCTGGCCAAGGTGGACAGGCAGCCACACGATGAAGCTGAGGGATTGATCCTCTTTACACTCAGCTTCACTGGGCACAAATGAGCTGAGTGTTTGGGATTTTTTTTTCCTGTATTGAAAAGGAAAAGCAGATACAATTATCCCAGCATTTGCCTTGGCAATGCATTCAAATTTATTCCCCTTTTGACTATTCAACACTGTTGATAGATGATGCTTAAAATGTGGAATTGCCCATAATTTTTCTAGCACACTGTGAATTGCTCCGTCTTTTTTTTCCCCTCTCTGTAAGCAGTTGTGGTTACAGAGATGCCAGCAACCCCAGTAAGTATGCTAAGAATGTAGAGTTATACTTTGTACTGCTAAATTAACAGACAGGAATAGTCACACCAAACCAGATTCAGCTCCCAGATGGGAAAGTGTCTCCTCTAGCCCAAATTTTAATGACTTTTTTACATGAGAAATTTTTACCAATGTAGCATACTGTGTGATTTAAAACAAATGCTATCATCTCTCTCTGTTTGTGATAGGTAACTTTTAGAAAATACAGCTTTCTTTGTAATGGCCAACCAGGGCTTGGAAATGTCTGGACATTTAGGCAGGCTAACTAGGTTAACTTTTCTTTTGTTATCTTAAACTATTTAAATTTAAAAAGATATTTTTTAGTTTAGCAAATGTAATTTTTCTTTTTGAGAACTAGTTGGAAGGATATGATTCTTACTTGATTTGTTATTTATGCAATCCTCTTAGCTTTTACATTCCTGTAAGTGACAGGGGAATGAGTCCTGGGTGGCATAACAACAATATCAGAAGAGTTAACTTGGATTGTTGTAGGATGTGGTGCGAAATATTCTCAGACTTTTCTGTCTCCTGACTAGGAAGGGTCTTTTTGTGAGATGATAGACTCCATAGTCTTTGGCAGTTTGCCTGTGCCAGCTGGAATATTGTAGGAGATTTTGCCCCCCTGCAAGTTTTAACAATGACTGTGTTATGATGAAGTGATGCGGAAGTTTTATGATTTGTTTAAAAGAATAGAAAGGCTCTTCCACTTCTTGTGAATGCCTTACCTAAGAGACACTGCAGTTCACAGCCCAACTTGTCCTTGGAACTCCTTTATGTTTCTGCCATGAAGTCAAGTGAGATGCACAAATGCTGGAAGGAAAAGTTAAAAAGATGTCCATAGGCATTTGGACAAAAATATACAGTTCTCTGTAGTTGTACCAGACAGTTTAAACACCCTACCTCCCCGTCACTGCAGCTGCTCAGCCACTGAGGAGATACTTTAGATGTCATTATTTTGTGCTGTTCTTCAGTTCATGGTATTTCTAATTTTGAGTGCACTATATTACCCTATTCCTGTTTATAAATCTTTTAAGTGTGCACATTAAAAAAGTAATTAAATTGTCATTATAATTTATAGTATGCCTGAAGTCAATCACCTAATTAAATGGAAAAAGCAGAGAGGTAGTAGGTTCATAAGCATTTATTAAGTACTATAGTATTAATTATGCAGGACTTTTGAACCAAGCAAAAGAGGAAGGAATGGAAACACCAATCTAAGAAGGCTTTCCATTGCTGGCCTTCTCAATTTAATAATGTGAGACACGCCCCAACCCCCACTTGGCAGGACAACACTAATGCTTTCTTTTTGTTAATTTTTAATGAAATTATGATGGGGGGTTTTTATGACAATCACTTGCAGCATTTTCCTGTAATATTTTTGAAAGCATAATTTGTCCCCATGCAGGGGCCTATAAATACATGAGTAGAATTGAAGATACTTTTAGAGTTATGGTTTGAGGTGGATTGTGCAGGAGCAGACTCTTGGTTGTCACTCCTCAGCATCTCAGGCGGGCAGTGGAGCCTGTGCTGGTCCCGGTGGCCTGGGGGCCACTGGAGGTAGGGGCTGAGCCCAAAGGGCAGGTTGTGAGTGGCACTAGGAGAGGGCAGGGATATGTAGGCACAGTGTGGACATGAAAAAGGTTTGCACTTAATTTGCAACCGTTCTCTCACCTCCAGCTGCAAATCCGTGTCACTTGTCTGACAGTGGAGGGCATGAAGTGCTGGCTCACCCTGCAGGACTGGGGTCAGGAGGAGGCTCTGTAAGGTGGCAGACTGTGGGCTGGAGCCTAAGAAATGGAAGTGCATTATATTAGTGAGCTTTGAAACAGGGCTGTCTCACTATGTCTGGTTTGTACTTTGCTGCATTAGATGAATTGCCTGGAGCAGGCAGATAAACTAGATGGAGCAGAAGCCCTAAAGTTAGGATTTCTTCTCTTCTGCTAGTTTGTTAAAAAAATAAAACTCTGGTAACACACACTGAAATAAACTTGCCTGCATTCCATGTTGTTTCCAGGATTTTCGTTTCATCCTCAGTGACCTTTACACCTGAATATTAGTCATTGAAACCTGTCGTTGAGATAGCAGGGGGGTCTAATCCATCAGCCCAGGCCCTGAGCCCTGGCTGCACTGAAGCAGACTGCAGGCTTTTGGGGAGAGAGAGACCCAGCAGGCAGAGGCAGCTGCTTGGAGCATTGCAGCGGTCCATGATCTCCTGCTGATCCATCAGCCTGCAGTGAACAAAGCCCAGCTGGTTCTTGGGAATACCAGTGCAGGCAAACATCAGTAACAAACCAGGACAAGCCCCAGTAAGGGGTCTGACAGAATCCACAGTACGCTTTGCAACTCAATTGGATATTGGTGGTAAGGGATACAGTGGCATCCTTGGAAAGGAACACGTACATTTTTTTACTGCAAGAACTTGTCACAACAAAAGCTGGTTCACTAGAGATGGGGCCTTTAAAAGACCTTTAGATCACAGGTCTTTAAATAAAAAGATGACCGAAAACCCCACTGATATATAAATGGACAGGAAGGATCAAATTGATTTAACACATTTGAAACCTATCTGCATAGGTATAAGTTTATCTTGCAGTGTATTAAATAGGAAGTCATTGGCAAAACCTAATCACAACATAATCATAACATCTGAAAGTTGGACCTGACTTACCTGTAACTGAAGAATTAGGTCAATAGCTCTTTTTCTGAAAGAAATTGAGACTATGTGATTGGAATATAAATCCCTGCTGAAGACAATTTCTTTTCACAGTCTTTAATAGGCTAAACTGAATTGACAGCAAAAATTGCCAAAAAAAAGGCTAGACTGAACTATCAAGAAAATTTACTTTGTATAGGTATTATATGTTTTGTACAAAAACCATTGAGTCTAGTTGTCCATAAGCACTGTGGGATTGTGTACTGTCTTCTTCAGTACAAGGATGAAGAGGACACTACACTAAGGCCAGGTCCAGCAGCTGAGCTTGCAGCATCCCTTTTCCTTGTCCCGTACACCCCCTGAGATACACGGGGCCTTGTGTGTCTTGCTGGAGGGAGACCTGTGGTTACTGCTCTTAGCCTGCTTATTACTGTAATTAATGTTTCAAACAGATGTAACTGGGATTCCCTTTGTAACAAAGCCAGTGTTTTACCTTATATGGAGAAAACTAAATTATTGACAGTTCTTCATCTCAGAACTCATAATAACCCTATAATGAGCACAATCATTATGCTTCAGGTTAACACTGCAGCAATGTTATATAAGGCATGTAACTTGACAGTTGTTTGGGGAAAATAATTATATATATTATATATATCATATATATATATATCTCTCAAAGGTAGTGGCACACCCAAGGTCTCAGATGACATAGTACAAGTTGGGTTATGTAATTCATTTTATGGTCAATAAGCTTGTCTTCTGAGCTACATGTTGGAAAACATAATGCTTGTCTGTTTGTATCAGACTTTACAGCTCTCTCTTTAATATTGAAATTGTTTGTGCCACGCTGTCGTAATCTGTTTTCAGCTTCTCATGCTGGCACTAGGCAAAGGCAGTCCCAGCAGTGGTGTCCTCTCTTTGTTGAAACAGTGAAAAACCAGGAAACCCAAACCTTCCATGTATTGATTCTGAAAACAAGTTGGATGAGTTTTGTATTGCAGCCCTTTGAAGTAACAGTGGAGCAGAGCCATTCAGATATGCTCTGCCAATCTTTGTGTCTAAACAGAGGAAAATAAGTCTCCTCTTCGTGTGTCTTTGGCACTTTAGGCATGTATTTTCTTTGAGAAACTGGACTTGTTTTATCTTACAGGCAAATAATTGATTTAAAGTTCCAAGTATCATGATACAATGATACATCAAATGAATGCTGTATTTTAAATCCACAGTTGTGGAAATTGTTTCCTCAAGTATCAAAACCAGCACAGGTGTTCTGTCACAGATGGAGAACTTGACCACCCCAGTCTGGCTTTATGGGTTGCTCAGACATCACTCAGAGGGATCTGTGTTAGGCATTGGCAGGGTTGGGACAGGTGGATGCTTGGTGGCACATGCCTTGCACACCCAGTGTGTGACTCCAGGCAGCTCAGCCAAAGACTCTCTGTAAGCATGAGGAGGCCACCAGCTTCTCCTGTGCTCCTGGACCTCCTCTGTGTTGGCAGCACAGGCATGTCACAAATATCAGGTGAAGGGTGTTACTTAAAAATCAAAGTATATGGGCCATGATTGCAGACCAGGCATATCAGAAGGAGCTTTTAAGTTCCTGCTACTGGAATTTGGTGTGACCTCAACAGCTCCAGATGTTCTGTGTAAATGTTCAGGTAATCTCGGTGTTGATGTGGCTTCATTCTGAGCAATCCCTAATGGAGGTGACATGAGTTTATGCAGGGAGGTAACACTCTTCGTTTGTGTGGCTGGAAGTTCTCTGGAATTACAGGGCACATCCTGAAGAAGAGCAATATTAAATTCCAGCTATTTCATTAATCTGAGTATTGATCTTGTATGTGGGATTTTCTTTAGATACCTCTTGGGAGAACAATATTAAATTTGAAAGAACAAATGCCACTATAAAGCAGGGAGTTGTGCAATGACATATTTTAAACTTCAAGCCTCATAAATTAAATTCCTAACTAGACTTGGTGCAAATATTTAAAATCCTCTTCAGTCCACAAAATCAAAGAGCCAAGGAGCAACCTCAATTCACAAGACTCTTCAGGAAGAGGGAAAAACCCAAAGTCAAGCTGACAGTGTGTTTCAGAGAAGAAATCTAGGTATATTGGGTACGGAGAAACCCTAAGTGAGAGCTTTAGGTGCACATATGTATCTGCAAAGGCCGGAATGAACGGAACAAGATATTTTCATATGTTGCTGAAGAGAAATTGTGGGGGGAAAGACTGTGGTTAAACTACAGCAGGGAGTACTTTACTCTAGACTGTTCGATATTGGAAAGGGGTTTACTACTATACAACATTTAGGTCAGTGGAGCAAGCTGCCACGGGAGGCTGTGGAGTTGGTCATGGCTAGACTAGATAAGTGTCTGTTAGAACTGACCGAGGGTGACACGTTTAGAGGTGGCTTTCATCCCAAATGTTTCAGTGATTTTTGTTCTCTTCTGATTCAACTCTTGTCAGACTGACTTGTTCTTCCAGTTGGTATGAGAATTATTACAGCCCTATTGGCAAAAAAGCCCTCTGCACTAAGAACAGCATGTAAGATAAAAATAAGACCAATATTGCTTTGCATTTATTGCACATGTAAAATGCCAAATAATTATTACATAAATTCAATAGTGCGTTTGTGTTTATGGATAATCTCTGGAAATTGATATTAAAATTAAAATATCTTATAAATATTTAGGCTATACTAAAACATTAGGGTTTTTTCCTTAGAATGATACCTTTTTTTTTCCATAGGAATATCTCCATATTTTAAATATCGAAAATGTATAGAATTTTAGGGAATAATCTCACACAGGAGGTGAGATACAATGTGTGTCCCCATGACCACATGAGCTACATCTCTCCTACTACAAATGTCTGTTGTGATGCAGGTTCCCAGGGAAGGGTTTAAAGGACTTACAGATCAGTAAGCTGGTGCACGCATGTGTTCGTATGTATGTGCATACTCTTAAGAGTAATAGTGTGATTGTCTTACTCAACAGTCACTGTAGTCAGTGGAATTTTTAATTGAAGACATATTTTCTCTATGCTAGGTTATGTTTCATTTCATGACACAACATTGTTCAAAAGCAGGCTGTATTGTTAAGTAATTAAAATTGGTGCATGGGCAAAGGTTCACTTTCGTCCACAGAAGCAGCATGATGTATAGCTAATCATGCCTGGCAGGGACAGCATTTCTCTTTGGTCTCAATCCAGGTTCCATTGACTTTTATGATATTTGGATCAAGTTTTCTAATCATGTTGCTGTGATGATCTGCAAACCCACTGAGGACTTCGTTGCTCATTGCCAGGACTAGTTGTAATGAAATGGTATGAAAGGCATTGGAACATAGGTGCCAAAACCTACATCTGCAGTTCAAGTTAAGAATTTCTTTGACTTGTCAGAATGAAAGAAATGGAGTAGCCCCAGCAAAGTTAATCTGACTCCATTTACTTATCCCCTTTTAATCACATTTGAAACTGCTGTAGGATTGGTGTATTAGTAAGCAATCCTTAGAGAAGTGGTGAGCAGTGCTTTACCTGTCCTAAGGTCATGCAAAGTTCATCAGGCTCTGTCTAGAGTCTCTTCCTGGGATCTCCTTATTCTGCTTGTCTCCCATGAAGTAGTTCTGACAGAAAAAAATAGCTTCTTTTCTTTGAGTGCTTGCTCTTCTGTCATGTAAGCAGTTTATGGTGATCACAAAGGTTCTGGAACAGTGCAATAATGTTTTGGGACATAATGGACTAAATTTTAATATATCTGTAGTAAATGCCTGAATCAGAATTGGTGGTATTAATCTCTGGAAATGCTTGAGTGGGAATTTGAATAATTCTTTGGAGATGCGAAATTCAGTAGGGATCTGTTTTGTCCCTTTTCGCTACCTTATCACTTTTCTTAATCATTTCTAACCATTGTCTTAACCTATGATTTTCTGAGTGATCAGTATGGTTTGTTGTGTCTTTTATCCTTCGTGAGAAGCCTTTAGCTTGATTTCTTATGTTTCTTAGTAGTGGTATTATGTTTTTCTGGTAGAAACATTTTTTTGAGCCTTATGTTTTGACTCTGTTATCCAAAAGAATTTTGAAGTTCCGTGTACTTTTTCTTGTCTCCTTTCCTAGGGCAGTTTTTCCTTGGTTGGAGTAGCCTCTCAGCATTTTTCTGGTTTTACTAATTTTTGAGCCGGAGCCCTAACATAAAATCAAACCTTGAGGATTTAAGGGTATGAGTCTCGGTGAAATTGCCACCTTATACTCTTTTGCTTGCAGCTACACCAAAGCTGAGCTGAATGCATCAGAGAAAGCAAAGGTAGCCTAAAAACCCGTTTTTCCATTTCTGTTTCCTGGGGCAACCAGGCCTTGAAGATACCATATGTTAATATGAAACATCCTCAGAAACCAGGCTTAGCTAATCCCTGCCAGTCTCTTTAAGTCAGCCAGTCTCTTTCTGCCATTTAGTGTTACAGTATCTGTTTGAGCTGGCACCTAGCTTTTGGAACAGAGGCATCAAATGTAGTGGAGGCTTTGCTCATTTGTTTCAAAGGTCAGTAATTTTATTTTTAATTATATTGCTTTTTAATGAGTTTTCTGGGCATAGTAAGAAAAGGCAATTTAGAGAGGGATTGGTTTAGTACACTATTTGGAGTCTGTATTTTATTCTTTCTTGTCTTGACTATCACAAAAGGATATTCAAAGGGGGTACTACAACAACATTAATGAGCTCTGAAAAATCAAGATAAAACCTTTGTGTCTGCTCTGAAGAAATGACTCTTCTGTCAAGTACCACATCATAGATAATTTTTAGTTAGGGATTTAAGTTCAGTAGCATGTCTGGTAAGCTTATTTCTTCAGCTATTACTTTAGTGATACAGCAAGGTAAACTTTCCATCTCGCCTTTTCTGTAACTCTTCATCTCTGCTTCAGATCTGAGACAGTGGATAGGAATTGCAAGGGACTGCACAGGTTAAGGATGACCCTCTGCCCATGGATTGTCATTGCTTACAAGCTGGAGATCACCGCCCTAGTTGTGAGAAGAGCTGTGGAAGTGCCCTGCCTCTTACTCCGTGCAAAGCCATCTGGGTTGGCTTTGGCTGAAGGTCAGTGGAGGGCTCACACAGAATGAGGTAGAAATGTGAGCCTTCAGCCTGCATGGAACAAGTAGGGACCAGAAGGACCTTCAGCTTCCATAGCTAGAGGAAGATGTGCTGTCATACCTCTTAGCCAACAACATTTTCCTTTAAATGAGACATGACAGGATAACTTGGATAGCTATAAGCTTTTATATCATGTTTTCCTACATGATGCTGAGGAGAATTTCATTAAACTCTTATGGAAAAGTATACCAGAACCTGTCTTGTAACTGTCCTTGCAGGAGCTTTCCACTGGCCTCCAAAACCTAGCCTTTCATCTGAGATTATTCTCCAGGCTGTTGATTACATTTTTCAGAGCTGCAGTGTTCTCAGTGGTGATTGCGTCAGGACTATCAGTTGTTATTTCCAGGTCCTCAATTTTCTTTTCAACCTCCTGCTGTTTTAATCCCAAACCTTCAAGCTTCCTGTCTATGGAAACCATAGTAGCCTGGAGTAAGTCCAGCCTTCCAGAAATAGGTACTGTATGTTTTATAAAAAAATTAGATAATACTGGGTGGCCAATGACTGCAACTGTAGATATCATCAAGCCAAAGGCAGGTAAGCAGGTAAGCCCTTTTAACAGGCTGAAAACTGTGTGTGAGTAGGCTGCCAGATCCTTTGCTGGTCCTAATTGCTTTAAAGGCATGTTAAAGTCACTTATGAAACTCACAGACAACACTCTTAAAATCTTAAATCACTTAAATGATTGTGACCAGTAGGTCACACCATATAGCACACCTGGAATATAACTTCACACAGCTCCTGAAAGCTTTATAATAAAATTATTTTTAAAATACATCTTAAATCAGTTGTTCCCATTTTCTTGGTGATTTTGGTTGTTTTCTTAAACTGCCCATGTAATACCTGCCACTTGGTTTGGCATAATTTTCCTTCGTGTCTCTGTACATCATGTTCCTCCCTTCTCCATCCTGGGAGAAGATTGTGCCTGCAGCAGGCAGTGGCACCAAGCCCACTGTCTGCTTCCTCCTTCCCGTGGCTCTCGGGAAGGGTGCTTAGCCAGGGCTCAGCCTTACTGATATGGGCAGGGCCAGGTGGGTGAGCCTTCTACAGAACAGGGGTGGAGCACGACCTCAGGTCAGTCATGGGAGTGCAGGAAACTTCTTTTGCTTGTGGAAATACCATAACCTTTCTGATAAGGGCACATGTGGTGAGACATTTTATCTCTGCAAAAGTGCATGAGAAGGTAAGATTCCCAGTAGGGGCAGAAGTCTTTACAAAGGACCTCTTAATCCAGTCATATGAAGAACACGCCTGTTTTACAGATTTTTGCTGTCTCTGCTAGTCTTGGCCAAAGGTGTAAAGAGGCATGATCCTTGACTTGATCTCTAACACACACAAAAGTTCTCACTGTGGATACACTTAGAACAAACCTTTACTTTTACTGAAACACTTTTAGTGTGTAGGATCAGGGAAGATGGACCTCAGGAAAAAGCTGTGCCAGCAAATAGCATAATTTTGCTGGTACGAATGAAGGCTGTGCTGGGAACACTGTCAGTACAGTGTGCTCAGACAGCTGCAGCAGCAGAGCTATCCTATTCTGGATACAGCCTTGTCTTCTGTTCCAGTTTGTCATGCATGATTTATCTTTCTGTCACCTCTTCAGAACCCTAGGCACCTCTTGGCATAAAAAGAAATTAAAACACAATACAAATGAGTCTGCTCTGTATTGGAGTCTTGACCTTTAATATATCAGGTTTTCATATTGCAGCTTTTCCGGCAAATAGGCTGTCCTACAAGAACAGAGGTGCTTTAGTGATCTGCAGAGGTCCTACCTTAGCCATGCTTCAGTTTTATTTGCTTCCACCTACCAGCTCTCAAGCTTCCTGAAATGCCTTTGGGAGGAGATAAGGTTTTAAGATAGCCTGCGAAATCATAACCATGAACTCCAGCAGTCCAGCAAGGCAAAAAAATTATCACTAAAAATCAGAGAAAACAGCCTGGCAACCCGAGAGTTAGAAGGATTGCTTAATCCTGTTTTACCAGATTAATTTTTATCAGCCTTTGGGGTTTATGTTTTTCCTCTTGGTGCTCTTCCTTCCCTTATTAAAGAAAGTGTTTGCACCTTACTCTGTGTCTGCTTTCCTCCTGAACAGACTGGTACATTGCAGCTTTGTAGTCAGACCCCTTAGATCAATAAACTATCTTAGTTAGTTGTTGAGTATACCAGATCTGAATTTGAAAGACTCACAGTCACACTTGAAATACCTGATGTAAATTTTGAGGCATCTGAAAAATTGCTGTACACTGCAGTCATAACACATTGCCAGTGTTACCATTTGACCAGATCACTGTTTGATTGGGTTTCAGTCTCACGTTTTTCTCTGCAACTATTCATGGTGTTGGGTGTTCGTTTTTTTCTCCAAGAGACAGACAGCTATGTCTTTAGAGAAACAAAACAACTGTGTCAACAGATGGGAGAGAAAATACTGTGTCTGAAATAGTGCTAGGAATAAACCATGTTAAAAATAGGTAGTCTTGCCACAACTGTTTCTTTGGCCAATGTGGAAATCCTTCTTTCCCATACTTGCATGTTATCAAAACTCTACTAAAATCCTGCTACAAAAGCTGCCAAATAAACCTACAAAAACATTGCTACAACAATAACTACCCTTTTCCTGCCTAATTGTAAGAGTCATACTAGTAAAGGAGAAAGATTAAGGAAGTTGTGCTACCATGGGAGAGCTCTGAACAGTGCCAGGGACTAACCCCTGGCCAACAGCAACTAAAACACAGCTCTTTCACTTGTGGCTATAGATTTTATTGATGTGACCTTCCTCTCCCCTCCCAACAGTACTAGCACAACACCAGAGGGTTGTCAGAATTTTGCCCTTTCATAGAAGTGTTTCTGCATTCCTAGGCTTTGAGAAAAATAATTTTCCTGTCCCACAAAATATCTGGGGAAAACCCACAGCAGTTCAGCTAGCAAGTTGGGGTTTTTTAGTAAGAAAACTCTTTTCCTCTCCAAAACTGGAAAGCAAAGTGAACTATTCTTAAACGTGACTGTTACCAGCAGAATTACAGCTGCAGTTTAGACTTTGCATTTCTGCTTTCCATCTGTTGTCTCACTTATTTTTTCTGTCTCCTTGCTTTCAGTTGTCTCTTCTGTGTCTCAATTTATCCAATTTTAGTGGCTGACCAGCCAGTTCCACATTATCACTGTCCTAATGGCTGTAAAGAAGGCAGAGAAGCCCTTCAATAAATAATTTTTTTTCCACAATGCTGCTGTGCTTTCTTTGGTCCATTTTTGTTTGTGATTGGTGCTCCATGTTGTGTCCTCTGGGAAGAGAGAAGATGTTTGCCTAATGTGTATTTTTCTGGAGTTGTTTAATTTCTGAAAACATTTATACAGTTAGCAGCACCTTTGGGGCAGGGACAGATTGCAATCTCAAACACAGAACAAGTCAGTGTGTTGACAGCAGCTGGAGGATCAGAAGAACAGGTAGACCTGGCTCTCAGAGCTCCCTTCCCCACATTCCCCACAGCTTTTTTTCTATGGGGACTTGCTTGGGAGCTTGGCAGAAAGCAGCCTCGGGCAGCAGAGCTTAATTTAGGGCAGCCCCATGGTATTTGTAATTGATTCTGATATCTGCAGAGGTAGATAAGGCTCCTTCATCTAAGGAGAAGGGCAGAGGCAGGCAAATGGTGCAGCCTGCTGCTGGGCATAAATTCCCCATGACTGGTTCCAGCCCTGCTCTTTGCAACAGGCTTTTCCTTTCCCACTTGTCTGCAGTCGAGGAATGCTCCTGGGGATCTGTGCTTGGCTGGAAGTTGACTCTGTTAGATTAATGTTGCTTGTGAGGAATGAAGGAAATTTAAAGGAAAAGGTTTTAAAGGTTTCAGATGATGTTAGAGGCTGCCCTATTACTTCAGTCCATCAAGGGAAGAACCACATTCCTTATCAAAGTAGAGTGTTTATTACCCTCACTCTTTCCTTGTTGCCACATGAGGAAAACATAAATGAAGAGTCTGAATGCCCATTATTTTTCACTCTTCTTCCAGTAGATAAGAAAAGCTCCCTCTTCACTCTGTGAAAGGGCTTAGTGAGGCTCATGAGCAGTGTATGTCCAGAATTTCTTATGGTAGCTTCTTACCGCTTTTTTTTTTTTTTTTTTTTGTGTTGACTCCTGCCTCTGTGGTCCCTGCAATCCATAGTATATGTAGTATGTATATGTATGCATATCTACATCCACTCCAAGGGTATGTCCCATGGACTTTTTAAAATTTGTTTTTGCTTAACTGAACTATGGATGAGTTAAAAAGACTAGTACTTTACATGCATGAGTGACAGTTTTACATGCATGAGTAACAGCTGAATTCTACCTTCTTCTGGCTTGATGAGCTCCAAAGGAAATCAAGGGAAGTTTTGTGCAACATCCTCACCCTGTGAAAAACTGATATTCCAAAAGATGCACACTACCTATTCACTTTTGACTTGTGCACGTGCTTTGCTTTGCTGAATTGACATTACTGATTAGAGATGGAATTAAACATATGCTTAAATGACTTGCTTAGCTGTGATTAGAGGTTGCATAATTTCTCTGTCAGAGCTTTCCTCCCAAATCAGTGAGAGTAGGCTCAGGCCACAGTGAAAGAGAGGTGATGCAGTTGTGGCAGGCAGGATAAGCCAATTAAGACTTAATGCCCTTTGTATTGTAAAATGATGTTTTGCTTTTGCATTTCATTCATGCCAGTTTCAAATTATGGTTGCGAATTGTGGTAAAGTGAATATGGTTTCTTGGGGCAAGTATACAAAATATTTTTGCTTCAGCTATGGAGATACATAGCTAAGAGCTTTTGTGTAGCTGTGTCCAACCTGACTGCTGTTGCACTGCCTTGTTTTTCAGACTCTTTCATTCTTGTGTTGGACACAAAAATCATTAGAAAACATTCACTGGCAGCATTTAATAGCATATATTTGGAACGTGAAATAAAGAAGCCAGACATTGGTGATGCACATAATCTATTAGTAATTTAACTCCACTCCTCCACACATGCAAGAGAATAAAATAGGAGTTATTCAAATAAAATTTATCTTTTTAAAAAACCTTCACATTTATGATTATGTAGGGGTTTTTTTTTTAAAACACCACCTATTTTTCTTTTTTAGAGAGTCAATGATGATCTCAAAATGCAAAAAATTGCAAACAAAATGAAGGAGAAGTTCAAGTTAGCTGTGGAGCCAAAAGTGTGATTCAGTAGCTGAAAATATCTCTGCGCTTCATGCATCAAACTCAAACACTGTGCTTTGGCAACACCCTCTGGATTAGAAGCGGAGTTTGAGGTCATTCCTCCTCCAGCCTGCCATGTATGGATAGGGCCCACGCTCATGTCAAATTACTGACTTACTGAGCACACCCCAAGAGCAGAGTGACTTTGGTGCAGAGGGATCTTGCCTCACTCAGGAGGACCAAAGGCTTCCTTTCTCTTGGTAGTCTTAAGACCTGGAGGACCAGAGTTGAGGGACTGGGAGAAAGGACACCTTAAACAGCCTCTCTCTAGATGTGGCAATAACAAGGGATAGTGAAGTAGTTTCTTTGTAAAGAGGTCACATGATGTCCAGCAGAAGTGCTATAAAAGTGTGTGAAGTGTGTGCTCAGAGATGGTTTGGTGGCCCATTCAGATTTTCAAATGATCCGCTGCCAGTGATGTTACACCGGGGCTGCCAACAACAGTTGTGTAATCCTGTGCTGTACAAGCTGCTTCTGCAACTGTCTGAGACTGATCTCAGCTTAGCTGGTCAAAATTCAGAGTGTCTTGAGTGAAGTCTATACTTTTCAATTGACAACAGACTCACTGAGCTCTTAGTTTTATTTTATAGGGAACCTTGGTTAGATTTTGCAGGTAACTACCAAAGCTCTGTAAACAGACCCTAAGTCCTTAGATTTCCCTGCTGACAAAACTCCATTGCTCGCAGACATCCCACTTCTCTCCTGGTGTCCTACATGGCTGACCAGTTGCCAGCTTCTCAGGGACGAGTTAGCTTTCACCTGCTGCTGAGATTGTCCAGCATTGTGGCCATTTCTCTGCATGGGCTTGATGTTGCAATGGTCTTCCCATGGAGATGGAGATAGTTTTGACAGCTCAAATGATTGCCATGGTCTAGTGGGATACCTGCCATGTTGTAGCCTACCTGCTTGGTGGCCTAATGCCCCCTTAGTGCCTCTGCCTCAGTTCCTTCATTGTGTACCTTGCTGCATTGGTTTTCCCCAATGCGTGGGTGTCATAGCAGGGTAGCCATTCAAAGAGAGAATGGAAGCCAAGGCCACTCAGTGTGGGAGGTTCCTCGTGATGACTTTGCCAAAGTCTGTTTTGCCAAAGAGCATGTTTGGAACCCCTAGAGCATGAGCTTTACCTAGAATCCTATCTTGGGCTTGGCTGAGATCTGATGTTTTCATTTTCCCTCCCTACTCTCGGAGGATCGCCAGATGTACTCCCATCTTCCTGCCAGCTGCCTGCACAAACAGCCCTCTTGGCAGCAGCAGGCTAGGCAAATGGGTTGAGCAGTGTGTGTTTGAGGACACTGTGTCAATTGTCAGCTTGACCATTGTCTAAAATCATCAGGCCTGGTTAGTGAGGGTGCTCGTCTTAGCTGGCAGTGTCTAAACCGTTTTTTTTTGCAGTGAGGTTATGGCCCTATACTTAGAGGGATGTGCTCTTCCTAATTTAGCTCCTGGCTGAAGTGAAAAAAAGTAACCCAAAATCATAGTTTAAGCAGCGGCAGCAAAATAAGCTCCTGTGCACATTGGGCTCTGAAGATAGAGGAGATAACATAGGGAGGCTCCCAAGAAAAAAACAGGTTCTTGGTTTTAATAAAGTGAATTACCTACATGTAAAGTAAACAAAGTTCATAGATGTTCCTTTTAGTTAAATTTTGTTTGGATTGCAGAGCCTGAGAGACAATAAAACCAGCTCCACTAACACACATGCATTAGTAAATATGTTTATTTTTATTTATATAATATGTATAAATGTGCATATATGGTTATATACATATATTTATGTAGATAAACATATATGTATGCACATAAATTTATGCATGTACAAATTTTAACAAACTGAAACTTTACAAAGATTTTTTGGTGCTCTTTGCATTGAGATCTGAAGCATGGTGTTAGCAGGATACCAAAGTGAAGAAAAGCTGTCTGTAAAACAAATTTAAATGGGCTATCACACTTTTATTGAGAAAATAGTGGAAAATAAAAGAAGAATATATACTGAAAAATAAAGCAGGCTTCAAATCTCTTGCTGTTTTAATAATGAAGACAAAAATGTTTACAGCACAGAGACATTTGATTCAAAAACTAAATTATATACCTTTTACTTTGGAAGTAGTTCAAGATTTGAGCTGTTAATTTTATCAAACTGGTTGTAGGAAAACATATTTCTGCAGTATTGGGAGCTGCCAGAATGACCTGGAATTAAGAGGGCAACTCTACCTTAAATATTTTAATTAATCCGTTCAAAGATGATTTGTGTGAACACATTAAGAAAACCAGTAAACCAATGGAAATATTTTTCTTCCACTTTTTCCAAATTCAATTGCATATGGTATGATTGCATTTTATCAGGGCATGAACATCATTTCACAGATGATTGTCTTCTGGCATTGATCATATGAAGTCAATTTAAAGTATGACATTGCTTTTACCTTCCTCACGTCAGAAGATTTCTTGCTTCTAGTCTTAGCTGCCGTAGCTATCAAATAGTGTGTATAATAAATTGTGTTTTGTTTAGAGAGTGATAACTGTAAAATATTGCCCATTTGGAGAAAAAGTGCTGCGATTGAGATTGATGGCTGGAACTTAATGCATCATAGCTGTAATCAAGCAAATTTTAGACTTCATATTTCTCCCATTACAGACCATAATTCAGAGTTCTATGGACCTTCTGTGTTTGAAAAGGAGAAAGGGAGAAAAAACAGAAAAATGAGAGAATTAAAAAATTAAAATATTAGAAAATTTGCTCTGTCTGGCTTCACACTCTCTACATATTAAGTACAGGTGTTTTTATGGTCATTTCTTTGCATTAAGTAAGAAAACATCTGTAAAAAGAGGACTCATGCAAGATGATTTGGGGTGGGAGATTTGCATATAGCCCCACTGTTTTGAGTTACCAGCCATTAATTCAGGTTGTTTGTTGATGCACTGCAGAAGTGTGCACATTTTTCATATTTCCTGGCTCTTCTTTAGTACAAATTATTCTGTATAATCCTGGAACCTGGCTGCAACTTAATGGTAGCTTCCAGACCTGGTCAAAGTGAGGCTTTAGGTAAATTCACAAACCATGGTGGGTTACAGTCTGTGCTGGAATGCTATGTGCTGCAGGCCAGTTAAGGAGCAACATGGGCATGGCTTTATTTGCCCTTTGTACTCTTGAAGCAATTTCACCTGTTTACTGTACTATTTCAGAATCTTTGAATAATTAGCAGTAAAATATTATCTAGTTGCTTTCCAAAAATGTTAGTTTCTGATTAAAATACACATGAGATTTCTGACCTTCTGTTGCTTTGGAAGATGCACAGGAATCTCCCTGTCAACCCCCTACCCTCAACTGACCCTTAAGTGTCAGTTTAATATATAAGAAGTAATATAAAGCAAAGATTTTGTTGTTGATCCATGACATTAATTAATTCTTATGGTCGGATGATGCTGATGTCTCTCTTACATTTTTTTTCACCACTGAAGTTGTAGTTTCATGACTAGAAAATGATTACAGAGGTTGCCAAGGCTGCTAGCAGCTTTCAAAAGCAGATGGTGTAAGAGTCATTATCAGAGCACTTCTGCCTATGTTTCCAGGTCCCATGTAAAAGGCTATTCCCAGAGCACTTGAAGGCAAAGTTCAAATTGAAAAAGCTCTTCCAAACAGTGAGACATGCTGTGATTTTCATACTCTCATTTCCCTTCTGATGAGCTTGTCTATTCACAGTCTCAACAGCAGGCAAACAACTGCAGGAGATTAGGAGAGTCATGACCAGGTATGACCAAATAGAATCACAGAATCATTTAAGTTGGAAGTCCAGCTGTTAACCCAGCACTGCCAAGTCCAGGACTAAGCCTCCTCCCCAAGTGCCACATCTGCATGTCTTTTAAATACCTCCAGGAATGGTGACTCAACCACTGCCCTGGACGGCCTGTCCCAAAGCTTGACAACTCTTTCTGCAAAGAAGTTTTTAATAATATCCAGTCTAAACCTCCTCTGATGCAACTTTAGGACATTTCCTTTTCCTCAATAATTTGTTAGTTGTAAAAAGAGACCTAGCAATTTCTAAACACTAGAAAATGCTCAGCAGTGGTGGTTGCATTGCTGTCTGTCTTTGGTGGGCAGGCATTGGAGGCACGCTTGTTTTCTTCTGCAGCAAAGGAACAGAGGATTGCTCAAATTTTAAATAATGCAGTGATAAAAACAAAAAAAAGTTCCTGGTCTTACTAACCAAACAATTGGAGCTTTAATTAGGCAGCAAAATCCTGTTTGATGACACGTGTTATCTGGGCTTGTTAGAGGCTCTGCAGGTTGGCTGTTCCTTCAGACCACCTCCTGTTTGCTAGAACCAGTGCTGCTGTGAGATGCTAGGTTAGTAAGGAGATACACTAGTAGTGCCAGGACAAAACTCTGCTGTCCTTAACCAGATCTTGGTTTGTTTAATATTTAGCCTCCTTGTAAGTAATGATTAAGTTTCTTAAATACTCAGAAACTGATCCAGCCTGCATTGAATGGATCAGATTCTAGAGTATTCTTTGAGGAACTGTCACTGTTGGACACGAAATAAAGAGCTTGACTCTAGTTTAGGAAGAAAAATCAGAAGGCTTTATTTACAATTCATCCAGCCTTTTTATAACATGCTGCACTAAAAAGGCATGTTATTGGTCCGTACAATGGACACCTCTCTCCATTGGTTAAATAATAGAAACAACACCTGGGAGAGGGGTTGTTAGGAGAAACTTAGAAACGTTATGAAAAAAGAAAGGTTATTTACATGAACTGTTTTTAAATGAAAATTCTCTCAAGAAATCTTCTCAAGAGAAGAAAATCAGCCACTGACAGGCTGAAAACCTTACAGACTCACAAATATCAGGCCCACAAAGAACCATGTTGAAGATAGTGAGGCTACCACAGCAAGAGGGAAGACATTGGATCCCATCAGTTTTGAACTAAAATAAGTTAGGGCAAAATGGAATATAGCATTCCTCATGGATTTCAATTTAAACCCTCTCTATGAAGCTGGAGCAGCAGAAGTGTGATTTTGTTCCATAAATTACATCTTTCACTTATGGCTTTATTCTCTTTTCATGAAAGTCTCCTCTGCTTCTGCCAGGGTGCCATAAAGAGGATTGAGTGAGAATAAACCCCTTTGTCTTTAGGTTGCAGATAGGATAAACAAGTTCATGATGCATATTAATTAAAAACTGTGTGCAAGTGTAGCCAGCATCACTAAAACCAGTTCGACCTGTGAAAGTACAGAGATATCCGCTTTAGGGCTGGAAGGTATCCATGCCACACCAGGAGGAGGATTCTACAATCCACAGTACCCCTAGGTCCTACCGAAGGATGGGAGACTAAGGACTCATGACTTCTTTATTGCTTTGCTTTGCTTTTTTGGCTGGGACATTTTTCACGGCAATTGTAAAAGCAGCAACTGAAATGCTGGCCCTGCTAAATACAGAGTTTTGCCCTTGAGCAGAGCTGTGCCAAGGTTTCACCAACAGATTAAACATATTGGACCGTGTCTGTTCAAAGGTTCAAAAGTGGTTCCTGGCTTCACACCCAGATCACTTCCTAGAAAGCTGTAGATTGGTGTGATAAAGCGCCAGGGGCTGCAGCCAGAGCACATGTTATTTTATATACTCAGATGCCTGTATAGACTGCTGTTGACATTGCTGGTCAATAACACATTATCATTTGCTATTTGTTTTTGTTGCTGGTAGCAAACATTTCAGGGAAAAACAGCATCAGCGTATCCATTTTATTGCTAGCCAGTTCCAGGCCTGCTTTGCCTTTCAGCTTTTGGCACCCTGTTTTCCACTAGCTCACATCTGTGCTCTGCTAGCAGTGGATGCACCATGTGTTGCCCACCCCACAGAGGACAGGCTTTCCCTGCTGGAAGGAGAGGGAAGTTTGCTTTGGCTTCAGGGTATAGTATCGTCAGGCCATGGGCACAAATCTGCAAGTTAGGTGTGCTGAGTTTGAGATTTTCCTCTCCAAGTCCTCTGACACGCTCCTGTACCATGACATGGGTAAGCCCTTGAGGAGCACGTACTTTCTTCTGCTGTGGGGACCTGATCACCTGAGACGGTAACCAGCCAGGGCCCAGTAATACAGCCAGGGCAAAAGAGCAGGAGAAGGGGCAACATGAGCTGCACTTCTTGCTGGGGCCCTGTGCACCCCTGGAGTGGTGCCCTGTGCAGGAGCATCCACCTGGGATGCTCACACTTGTGGCCTACATCACCTGGGATCTCACATGTGGGTATTCAGGGAAGCCTGAAAGAAAGTGCCCTGAGCAAAATGCATGCTGTGCTTGTCTGTGTGTTCACACTGGTCTTTGCAAAATCAGAACAGCCAAGCCCACTGGAGTACGTTGTCACTACAAGATCATTGAAGGTTTGTTGCCTCAGTATTCACAAGGTGGGCGTTTCAGCCAGCTCCACTATGTACAAATTAGATCTGAGTCTCCAGTTCCTGGTGCCTTGTCTGCATGTCCCAGCAAAGGGTATTCAATAACCCACTCCCTGCAAGGTGTAAGCAGAGCAGCCTGTGGCTGTCTAACGTGTCTAACACATTAATGAACATGCCTCCTGGTGCTCTGTGTCTCAGATGCACGTACAGTCCTGCACACATGCCTACAGCAGGTCTTCTGCATTCAGAAAGTGCTTTCTTTGTGATCTTTCCCAGAGTGCCATCACATGTAAAGAGAAATGTAAGGATTATAACTGTTTTTCACAATATATGCTAATAACTTACTTTCTAAAATGTACTAGCATCATATGGAAAAGGGAATTCCTAGAGGTGATAGCACCTTTAAAGCACAGTGCTAAATAGGAAAGAAGCAGGATGAAAGACATCATGTTGCTGTGGTTCAGTAACAGGAAGGTATTTGCATTTGTTAAAAACTGTGTGATCTTAAGATAGGATTTGGGCATGATGTTTTCAAAATTAGATAGAAATTAGGCAGAACACTTGGAATGACAAGGCCTAAATGTAAAGATCCTACAAAGATGCTTTGTGTTTACCCTGCTTTTTGTATATATCACGTTTGAAAATACATCATTGTATGCAGCTACTGGCCTTGTATGTCTATTGTTTTCACTTTGACATGCTTATTGATGTGTATTCTAGCCCACAGCAAGTTGGAAACCACAGGAGAGCTACTGATTGTTGGTGCCACATTGTTCTGAAGGTAGCAAGAAGACTGACAATTTCTGAAGTTCTTATGTGTATTGCTGTAGCCAACACTGTAATGTTAGTTAGGTTATAAAATCAATCAAACAGCAGGCTGAATTGATCACAGTTGTTAAAAATCTTTAATATTTGTTTTCCAAATAGGTGGAAGAGAGAGACAACAGCCATATTTGCTGGAGTAGTGAACCAAACTGCTTTGACTGGAACCATTACTCACTTGCACCTTTGATGGCAGCAGCCAGGTAGGAGAGCAAAGGAAGGGTGGTTTTGCGTGAGCTGAGGGAGCGGGTCTCAGAGCAGAGTTTTTCATTCTCAAAAGGCTTCATGTGGCTTCACCCACATTTAAATCCTGATTATGTGTCCTTTTGTTACAACTGAAGCCAGCTTTTGCCGAAATTAGAGATATTTCTCTTTTGGGGCGGGTTTTTGTTAATTTGGAAGTGATGTCTTTGCTTTGTCCACATATTTGGTTTTCCACTTTCTCTTCTCCTACGCAATTCTTGTATCAAGTGTCCGTCGACTCCACTTCTTGAACTAAACAAGCAGAAAAGCATGCTTGTAAAAATACAAGAAGATACGGTGTGCGAGATTTTTATATCTGAAATGTCTGGGGATTTTTATTTACTTTTTCCTAAACTATAAGCTGATGATTTCTACTTGACAGTCTTGTCATATTAAGTGCACTGTGGACAGTACTGTTCAAGGTTTAATTTTTCCTCTGGGTCTTGAACACTTGGGCATGTAGAAACTGCAGTTATGAAAGTGCTGATATTGTTGAATGCAATAACACCCAACATAGCTTAAAGTTAGGGGGTTCCCAATGGAGGTCTTACTGTGGCATCAGATAATTCAGAAGATAATTTATCTTGCCAAGGAAAGGTCAATTTTCAGCTTCTGATTGCAGTGCCATGTTTATTTGGGTTGGTTGACCAAGTTGGTCAGTTTTCACATTCACAGTCTCAAAAACTGCCTGTGGGCACTACACAGTTACTTTTGTTGCTATAGGAGACCTGAAGCTCTGAGAAGCTCCTCCTCTCTCATCTTCTCTGTATAGGCACATTCTTGATGGTCAAAGAATTGTTAGCCCTTAGAATTTAATAAGACAATCTTGAAAGGGTGAAAGGTTAAGGAAAGTTTGATCTCTCTCATTGACTTTTTTCTTTTAATTATCCAATATTTATTTTCAGCCATAGAAGCTAGGTGTATAAGGAAGATCCTGGAGATTCTCATGTGATATCATGAGCACAGAAGAAGGTGTTCAAAGAAAACACAGAATATATTTTGAGATAACCCCGCCAGATTTTTCAGAATTATGTAAATAGTGTTGGACCTATGTTTTTTTCTATATATATAAATTCAGTGAAAGAAGGGGTTAAAGTGAGAAGGGCAATCCCTTGTACCTTTGCTCAACCTTGGAACTGATCCCAAATATTCTGCAGTCCAGGATGGTGCTATATGGGACATCTCGTCTTATGGATCCCTCTCAAGGTCCCTACAATGGGAGTCATGGGTACCTGGCCTGTTCTCTTTTCCCTCTGCAGTCTCTGAGAGCAGTCGAGATGTTTCTGTGCAGCCTGGGATCAAAGATGGGTGGGCGAGAGGGTGTGAACTGATGGCTGTCAGCAGAGCTGTTACCCCCGCCAGAGGTCTGTGGAATTTCTGTTTAAAGTTCAGCAGGAAAATAAACTGTCCTCATGCACCCCTGAGCTCTGTTGCCAGTTTGGAAAGCATTAACAGCGTGTGAAATTTATAAGGAGGAGTAATGGAACACTGCTGGAGTATGGAAACCTGGCCATGTCCTGACTCACCTGGCAGGATTTAAGTGGAAAACTGAGAACTTTGGTACACAAGAGTATGGCGGCCATCCTCTGAAATGGGGTTTTAGCATACATTTTTTAGGTTTTGCTAGCGTGTAACTTAATGGCACTTGTGTGCATTGGGCCCTTATTGCTGTGGCTCTTGTACACTGAGAACTCTACCAGATAATGCGTCAGCCAAATAATAGCACACTTCACTTTTTGTTTGGAACAATTGCATTTTAGAATAGGTGCTCTCAATTAATATAGTTCAAACCAGTGTTGTTGTAACTATGATGATATGTACCAGTACCTCATGTGCTAAGGATATTAAGGCAAGCACTTAATACTGGTAGGGTAGTAAATACGCTGGGTGAGCTAATAAAAGGCTCCCATTAAGAAATGGGGCCCTATTACTGCCTACTTTACAGGTGAAAGCTTGCAGTCTGATTCCACCACTAGACACGGGGTGGTAGGAAGGCACATTTTCTCCAAGAACCAGAGCATGCATGCAATGCTGCCAAACCAGCAGTCCCAGGCGTCCTTCAGGGGATGTTTCCTGCAGCTGAGCGAGATTGCAAACTGTGGTGTGGAGGACTAGCCGTCTTATTTTGGCTGAGAACCCTTTGAAGATACTGGTCCTGATTCTCTACTGCCTGAAACCTTTTGCTATTTATACCTGGCTAAAGTGAATGCCGAGCGAGCATAAAATACCACTACGCTAGTGCTAAAGGAGCTGTTATCCACTTTGCCCAAATATAAATGACTATGCAAAGGGTGAAGCAAGTTCAAGGTCTCTCTTTTTGTTGTGACATTGCCCCTAGATGCTGCTTCTCACTGCTGACAGTGTGAGTAGAAGGAGGCTGAATCTTCCTGTAGGTTTGAGCTCAAGATGTGCAAACTCGGGGAAGTGAGAGCACTTGCTTCTGGTTCCGCTAGTAGCCAGAGAGAGGCGAAACACATTTCTTCTTTCACGTCCCGGAGGCGGCCGAGCAGGGTGGCTGGACAGCAAATCAATTCGTCAGTTCCCTGAGCAGCCTGTGCCTGGGGGCGGATGAGACACGAGAAGGTCCAGAGGAGGCAAGAAATGGGCACTGCGCTCTCCAGGCTCGCAGCTCCGGGCACGAAAGGCCGCGCTGACGAGGCAGCTCCGGCGGCCGCGGCGCTGCGGCGGGGGCGGGCGGGATGTGGAAGGAAGAGCCGGCGCAGCTGCGCTGCCAGCCCCGGCCTGGGGCAGCTGCGGGCCCGCTCTGCGGGCGGCGGGCTGCGCCTGCGGGCCGCCGCTCGGCTTTGTGCACTTCAGAGCCTCCCCACCCCCAAACCCGAACAGCCCCAGAGCCGTAAGAATCGGCGCTTCTTTGGTGAAATCTAACAACTTCATTTCCCCCCATACACGAAGTATGTGTGGCCCGTGCAGCCGCAGACGGCGGCGCACTGACATCCCGGCTATTGGAAGGACACGGTCCTTGAAATCCTCTAGCACCGCGAGCTGCCTTTCAAACTGGAGCAGAGACAGATAAGGATATCGTGAAGGAGAAATTTGGCGTTGCGAATTATAAGACCGAATCCTTGAAAAACCTGCGAACTTTTGGCAGTATTTCATGTCTTGTAAATAGAACCCACATATATTCATGCGTATTTTAAGCAGAATGTAGTGTACTGCAATTTCTGCCATCTAAGCAGATACCTTGGTAGAGTAATTTTAAAACAGAGCTAGGTTTTCTGGCTGGTTTTGTTTGGTTTTTTTTGTTTGTTTGTTTGTTTGTTTGTTTGGTGGGGGTTTTTTTTGTTTGTTTGGGTTTTTTGTTTTGTTTTTGTTTGGTGGTTTTTTTGGTTTTTTGTTTTGTTTTGTTTTTTTTTGTTGTTGTTTTTTTTTTTGTTTTGTTTTGTTTTTGTTTTTTGGGGTTTTTTTTTAGCCAGCACTGCACCAATTCAATAACAAGGCCAGCATGCTGTGTTAGGCATCCTGGCCCAGGGTCTCCCAAGTGTCCATATACCTGCCGAAGGCAGTGCAGGAGTTCAGGAGCTGACCCAGCACAGGGTGAGAGCATCAGTGGCTGGCTCCCCCCAGCAGAGCTGTGTGGGGATGGTGTGCTGCAATGCACACTGCTGTGCGAGAGATACTTTTAAAAAGCAAGACATGCCAATGGTCTTGAATTACAGGCAGCTGGAAGGATTCTTTATAATACCTAGCTTAACCTCTGTATGTTTCATGTCTTTATAATTCTGCAAGTACCGTACTTTATGCTGGGGATAGGGGGTCATAACGTCATGAACACTTGAACCACTGAACTCCCCCACTTGATGGTATTAATTTTATTTAACTTCCAAGACATATATATACCTATTTGCATCCATATTTTCCTCTATCTAAAAATATATTAAGATAGATTCAAGGCTTACAGCTTCAATTAAGACATGGAGTGAACAATTGCAATTATAAACCTACCAGTGACATTTATGCAGAATTATTGCTACATACCATGCTATAGTGACCCTAAATAATTTCAAAATATAAGCAGAACACTATACTACAATGTGAGGCTTTAAAAGTAAACCTATAAACCTTGTTGTGTTCTAAACAAAATTTGAAGAATTTTCATTTTTGAAAAATTACAGTTCGGTGCCTCGTGCAGATCCATGTGAGTGGAGTCTCTTGCTCACTGACACTTTGCTAAAAAGTTCCGAGACTGCAAAGTTTCAGCCAGTTGGGAAGCTCAGCTCCACATTAGCAGTTACCTCCAGATGGCTGCACTTTCATTTCGTACTAAGCCTTCTAGCATCTCAGCGTTTGCATGTTTGGGATGGTGATGTGTACTGTTCCACTTGTTTTTGCCAGAAAATGTACAGGGCATTGTATGATAAGTTTTGACACATAGTATAGCTCAAGGAAGAGGCAAGAAAGAGAGTGTGGGGAGAGAGAAGGGACAAGAAAAAGAGGAGGACAGGAAAAGAAAGGAATAAGAAAATGCAGCAGAAGAAGTTTTTGTCAGTGTAATAAATTCAGCCTGACTGGCAAATACAATCTGACTGCAAGTTGTGAATTTCATTGAACTTCATCCAAGAAAGACACAGCTGAGCAATCTTGCAGGAAGCAATCTTTTCCTAGAAGTATGCAGCTCCAAACTGTACAAATTCTTCCACTGGTCGTAAAATGTCTGTCTGCCACTGAACCTGTGCAATCAGATACTTTTGAAGAGAAAGTGTTGTACTGAAACATAACAAAAAAGTGTTGTACTGAAGAATAACAAAAATATCACTAAATGTAGAGTTTTGAAAGAAGAAAACCTATATAATTTGAAGTTGGCCAATAAAGCCTTAGTGATAAGGACAGTTAATCATTCTTGTGCAGCTGTTTCCTGACATTTCTGCAAAATGTTGTGGAAAAATTAATGAAGGTTTGTTCAGTAATGGTTTCAAGCTTGGCTAGTGGAAAATATGACAGTATTTCCATCGTGAATTAAGAACAAGCAAGGCCTTTTTTTTCCGTAGGGGAAGTGGTATGCAGTTTGTACTTCACAGGAAACTGTAGACTTGAGAGCAGCTGTGTGATAGTAACAGGTATGCAGAGAATATGGAGAA
Organism: Cettia cetti; assembly: GCA_013401135.1. Taxonomy (NCBI): domain Eukaryota; kingdom Metazoa; phylum Chordata; class Aves; order Passeriformes; family Sylviidae; genus Cettia; species Cettia cetti. The sequence goes on from VZUI01022314.1 coordinate 90,307, forward strand.
AGGCCCAGGCCCTCTTCTCTTATCACATGTGCTTCAGTGTAGTAGAAGTAGCTCTGTTATACACTGGAAATGCAGGATACTTATGCTATCCACCATGTGGGGTATTCCTTCAAGTGTCTGGCTCTGAAAATAGATGCTGTTCTTGACACTTCAGTAACAAACCTTGCATTAATAAGGCTTTCATTGCAGTTTTATTACTGTGATGTTGGAAAAGACTAATTCCTTCAGGTGGAGAGACACAGGAATTTTTTTGCCCATCTCTGAAATTCAAGTTACTTGTAGTTTGACCTGGGGGTGTCTGGTTGTTGTAGCCATGCAGCATGCCTTGGTGAGCACATCTGGTTGCTGTGCTGCCTGGGTGCAGAGCAGCAGTGGGGCTAGAGGGGAACTCGCTGGCCTCGCGTGCAGTGCGGGCCTGGGCTGCGTGTGCCAACTCGTGTGTACTCGTGTTGCAGATAGCCAAGGAAGCATGGCCAGGGGCTGCATTCTTGTTGCAGATCAGCATAGCTGAAGGTCACTGTAGCAGCTGAGCAGTGGCCTTTGTCCACTCCTTCACCTTGTGGCCTGCAGCCCCTGGCAGGCAGCCAGCTGCCGAAAGCCTCCTCCTTTGGCACCTTGGGACTCTGGCTCCTGCCAGAGCTCCACTGTGTTTGAGCTTCTCCAGCCAGACTCAGTTTGGGGTTTGCTGGATCCTTTCTGAGCTTGAATGGGCTGTATGGGGCAGAGGGCCATCAGGAAAGAGACGGTTTCACTCTTAAGAATAAATTGTGAAGACCAGTCCTGTACAACCAGTAAAATTAACTTCTTTTACTCAAAGCGTTCTAAATTATTTTGCATTAAAAATGCATTGGTGTGAAATGTTCAGGTCTGGTACAGAAACACTGTAAATCACTGCAAATATTTAGGTGAATGGTTTAGGTGCTCAGTACCTTTCTAGTACCTTTCTGGACTGTGAGGTTTTGTACAATCCTGCCTCCTGTAATACCTTTTTTGTTCCTCTGACTTTCTGAGATACTTTGAGCCCTACCATAGATACAATTTCTAGCCTGTTTACACAGTATGATGATTCATGGTAAAGTGGTGGATAGAAGATGCATTATAATGAATGGTTTATGCTTTCCTAATATCACTCTGTAAAGGCAACACTTACTCAATGCTCCTGCAAATTTAGAAGACACTTAGCAAGCTTGCTAAAAGTGTTTGTCCTGCTCTCTGTAATGATAGCTGTAGAGTGTATAGTTCTTATTGACAGGTTTAAGCCAGTATAAAACAGTCAATAATGACAGATTTGTATCCATGACTTGTGACCATTCACATAAGCACATAAAAGTCGGCATCAAGTTCTCTCTCCCTGATGCAGTCCTCTGTGAGAAGTTTGATTTAAGATTCTCCCAAACCTGCAATTTCTGGTGCAGCTAAACCTGTTGCTGGAGTCAGCGACAGCTTTACCAGTATCAGAGTTACCAGAGCATTAGAGACAGCTCAATAAGAGCCTCTAGTTAGTCTTGATTTGGGACATTAAAAGATTAATCCTGCAAGCACCCCATCTGTAACCACGTGCATGCTGCCACTGCAGGCAATATACTCTCATGCTTTTGTGCTGCAGGGTGTGCTCAGGAGTAAGGGAAAGATGCGGGCTTTGCTTTTGCATTTTATCTGATGTGGGAAATCTGAGGGTGCTGGGTCAAACATGAGCTGCTTTTAAAAGTCTCAGCATGAGGGCTGTGCCTACAGCTGCTTAGGAATTTCCCATAAAAACAATTTGTCAATTGAAAGCGGAATTTCCACAAGAACAAGTTTTCCACTGGAAAATTTCCATATTGCTATTTTTATTTTTTTGTTTTCCCATGGAAATCTCCGAATTAAATACTTCCCTTTAAGTCACTTTACTCCATGAAGATCTTTGTTTAGCTGATATGAGCTAAAATGGTTTCAGTTGTGATTAAGTTGCATCTGCCTGTTATAGCTTTCATCTCATTGTGAATGGCAGTACAAAAATTTTATTCTTAAGAAGTTCCTGTGGGCAGATCACCTTGACAGTCTTCATGTCCCACACTGGGTTGTAGTCATTTGTGTGAAAAAGTCTACTCACTAGTGAAAAAGCAATGTCAAAGTGAAACAAATTCTAAAGTAGAGGCCCCAAGCCCTGGGAAACCAGAGAAGCCTTGTACATTTGTGAGCTTATAGCTTTGCTCAAACTTAAACTCAGTTTCCCCAAATTTTGAGTATATTATACTGGTTATTTAAAATGTCTGTGGGTGTTGCAAAATTCTTGGACTCCATTTGAGATTAATGGTGAATAAAAAGTACATTTAAGTGATTGTAAAATAGACAAAGATCGCACAATCAAGATGAAGGCCTTCCACTTGGCTTGTTTTAATTCCTACCCTGACAACCCCTACCAAGGGCAGCTGGGTAATGGCTGGAACATTACTGGAGGTGACTGGGCACCTGGTGCTGAGCATATGGCAAGGGAGAAGAATACTGCTGACACCAAGGTGTTGATTGTATGACACAGTTACCTCTTACAGATGAACGTTAAAATAGAATGAATACCACTTTTACTTTTTTAACTGCAGTTTGAATAGTACCAGCATTTGTAGTAGGTGCTGGGTTCTCCTTATGGTATTGTGTCTCCAGATTTCTATGAACATTTTTCTTTGTCCTGCTATCTCTCATCTGTTCTTTGTTCTATTCTCACTGGCACATGGAGCAAGTTCTAGTCACAGCAGTAAAACTTTGGTTGTATTGCATGGTGACCAACTGGCAGTTTTGGTGATTGTGACTGGTGGCACGCACAGAGTACTAGCTCCTGTTGTCCCCGAGGGAAATGTCCCCCAGGAGGAAATGGGCTGTACCAGAAAGTGCATTCACTGTGTGACTGCACCAGAGGAAGCTCGCTATCTACATGAGCCTGGAGGCAGGTGCAGATTTTTTCACCTGGTGCACACAGGAAGCAGCATGGCCAATGTCCGACTTTCCTTCAGGCATCCTCCCCTGTGCTCCTCAGAAAGGCATGGGAGTTGTGGTTAAATATTACAGTCTAACCTTTTACCTGCTCACAGACTGAACAGGGGCTAAGTAACTTAAGTCATTTGCTCCGTTTTAGGTATATCTTCCACTGGATGAAGGGCAGCTGACTCTCAATCATATCTTCCAAATGAATGACTAGGAGTGAAAATCCTGGGCTACCTTTACCTACAGAAAAGCATGGTGCCAGCACACATCTAAAGGATCCTCCTCTGTCTGTTTTTCTGCCCCTCTCATAGGATTCTTTCAAGTTCCCATTTCCTCTTGCTCTCTCACTGGTTTGTTTCGAACATCATAGTTTTTGCTGGGTAGCCGGAATTAGATTTCTGAATGCTGACTGTTGGATCTGAACCTTCTTCCTTTTGGGAGGATAGGACTGACAGCTTATGAAGGACTTGTTTGACTGTGAAATCAGGAAGGGTTTTTGAGAGCTGCGTCAGTCATTTATCCTGCCAGCATCCCCATTCTTACCAGATGGTGCTGGGAACCCTCCCAGACAAAAACCCTTCTGCTTCCCCACTGCTTAGCTGCCCCAGTGATGTTGAAGACAAAAGTGACAGATCTGAATAGAAAGAAGGACACATAAGGTCTGGTCATTAATTCTTTATTTAAATATGTCAACAGTTGCCTTTAGGCGATACCAACATAAGTGCTGGCATTCAAGGAAACATCAAATAGGCCTTCTATGCTAACAGCAAAGACTTAATTGTACTGAAAACTTGAACACAGTTTCAAAGAGCACAATGTATCTCCACCGTTTCCACCAGTGTGTTGTCCTTTGGGAAAAAGAATAAAGCCCACCTCACTTGTAGTCCCCTATACTAAAATGGAAGTTTTTCTTCAAGTATGACTGAAACTGGAGTTTTCATTCACCTGTTAGAATTTGAAGACAAACTGAAGGAATGATCACAGCAATTATTCGCACTGTTTGGCAAATTGGCAAAACCTACATTTGTGGCAATCAGTTGTATTTCACTGTTGCATTGCAAAGGCCTTGGTTCTAAATATAAGATAGGCAGAAATTGTTCTGTTTAGTATGTCCTAAAATTATCCAGCACAGAAATACTTTAAGGAAGTGTAAAAATGAATTCTCAGTTTATCAAAAGGCAGCTTAAAGGGGAAGGCATGCTGATATGGAAGTATTGAATAAATGCTGTCTTGGTAACAATTTTACCAAATGTAGGGAAGAGCCATACATGTCCTGTCCTTGTTATAAGATTCATGGAGAAAATACTCCCACTCAGATAGAAATTCACTGTAAACAGCTCTCTTGCTGTTAGAGTTGGTGTACTTTTGAAGATGCAGTGGCTCTTAGAAGGAAAAGAGCATGTTGTGCAATAATGTGACCTTATGTTGCATAGACACTTCCAGTTTTGGAATGTGAAATGTCTGAAACTGGGAGTGGGTGGACAAGAGGTGGAGCCAGTCAGGAGCCTGGGTGGCTGCGTTTCTGAGAAACTCTCTTCTCCTGGTGAGTACTGCTAATTCGCCAAGTGCACGGCTAAAGCCCTGAATAGTGCTAAGTTGAACCACTAAACAATATCAAGTTTCAAATGGACATGGAGCTATAGGGGGATATTTTGGAAGTTAATTGTATAAAACCTCACTGAAAACAAGGCTGAATTCTTTCAGACCTGAAACAGCCTCCCCAAATGCGTCAGAGACTCTTGATGCTGCAGCGAGGTCAGCTTCCCTCCCCCCCACCTGTGAGTCAGGACAATTCTATTATAGGAAGCTTTTATTGGAGGCTCTTGATAGAGAGGTAGGCAACATGCAGATGGTGAGGACACAGTGGGACAGAGTTTGGATCCTGTGCCTGTGTAAGTGGTCACCAACAGGTGACCAACAGGTCAGAAGAGCATTTTTTCTGGATACTAAGGAAAGAATAGTATTTGAGCAAGAGGTAGGTGTGACTGATTTCACCTTCTGTCTAATTAAAACCTGGATTCAGAGTCCACTCAAGCTGGCATTGTATTGATTTCTCCTAAAGGGGACAAAGGCTAAGTCTCCTGTGGGCTTATTGCCCTCAGGGCTTGTCTGCAGTTCCTTCCTTATTTACTTTTGCTGAAAATACAGCAAAATAATTTTAGAGCAGCTCAGTTCACTGTAGTGAGAAAAAGAAAACTAAGGGGGAAACAATGTATTCGACAGGTGGGAATTTCAGAGGTGTTATCTTGATTTTCAGTCAAGGCAGACACTTTTCAAAATAGAAACTTCCTGTGGGGTAGTCACCCACTTACTCTTTCCTTTCCTATAAATTCAGACCTGCTCATGGGTGGATCAACACTACTAGGACTTAAAAATATCTGTGAGCAATGCTGCCCCATTTATATTAGCGTGCCTATAACTTTTTCCTTGCTTGTTATTGCTGTTATTATCTGGACTGCTCTAGCAGAGTATTAGCATAGATGAAATTCCTGCAACAAGCAATATTTTGGCAACTTGGAGCTATGGTTTTAGATGGGCTCTTCTTTTAATGCTGGCAGATACTCTGTGCTTTCTGGACTCACTACTACTGGAGAAGTATCTTACAGCAGTCTCTGATTGAAAGGATACCTCTTGAAATAATTTACCCTACGAGGACGTTTATTATTTCTATATGAGATTGCTGGCAGCAGGTAAGAGATCCTGGAAACCAGCTGTAGTTATTTAATTCATGACCTGTCAGAAAAGAAGACTTTGGATTCTACTCTTGATGAGCACCTTGAGTGAAAAGCAGAGCATGCAAAGGGCTGATCTATCTGAGCCCTCAGCACAATGGGTAGTTACGCATTTGAGTGGCTTTCCTGAGAGCACCCCATGTGGAGTTTTCCACTTTATTGAAGGCTTGTGTTGTACTGGTTTGATCTACTTTTCTTTTCACTGGTGGAATATTTCTATTAACTTTTCCACAAGGTGATTCAAACTGCATAAAAAGGGGGAAAAAAAGAAAAGATTCAGATTTGAATCCATGGGTGGTGCATTTTATGAGCAACTTCATCAATGCTTTATTCCTAGAGGTGTAAGCAACCTTTTCCTTAAAAATGAAAAACAACTGGATGCACTTCTGGTGTCCCTCTGAGTGCCAAGCATTCATTAGTAAACACTCAGGTAAATGGACCTCTTTATGCAGATGTGTCTGAGCCCATATGTGGACCTATTCACATGTGGAGTTTGATTTGAAGAAAATAAGGTGCTTTCGATAGACTTGCTGAGGCAGTTACCTGCCTGAGATTACGTTTATGTTTTTTGTTCAGAAAGTTTTAAGTCTAAAGAAAAAGAAATACCTTAAGCATAAAGCAAGGCTGTGGTTTATCTGAGCTTTATGATGGGAGGGGGTGGACAGGCAAACCTAAGCAGAGCAGTGTGCTCTTCCAGAAGGCATTTAGAACTGCCCCAGGCAGAGGATGCTCCTGGACATTTTGATGACACTGGCTGCCACGTTCCCCTTTAGTGTGATTCAGTAAATTATTTCCCTTTTGGATAAGATGGAAGCTTCCTTTGCCATCTGCCTGGTTGCCTGCTATCCAAACCTGGTCTGACCAGTCAGCAGGAAATGTGTGTGTCTTTGACCTCCACTGGCCCTTTTCTGGCCTTCCTCTGCCCTTTGCTCTTTCTGGCAAGGTCCTGTTGCAGTTAGACTTTAGGATAGCAGCTGAAGTGCCAGCATCTTCCAGTTGTCATGTGAAACTGCAATTCGGTTCACATCAGTTCTGTTCTTTCTCTAAGCAATTTATACCAAATAAAAGTTTATATCCTATCTTATGATTAGATTTGACATCCTTGAACAGATCAAGGAGAAAATGAATTGTTACCCTGAAAAAAGTTGTGAAGAAAAATATCAGAGTGATGGGTTTTTTGCTTTTAAGTTTTGCTGATCAGAAATCAGAGGCAGAATTTTGGATCAAACATCCATAGCGATTTTGCAATCAAATATTCCCAGCTTGTGAAGATGCAAACAGCAGCTCCTCCAGCTTGCTCTAATGAACCAGCAGCTCTTTGTTGATGCTAGAAAAGCAATTAGACTCCCTCTTACGCAGTTGCATCTGAGCAATTGGGTTTATTTTACTCAAGCAGACCTCACCAATCCACAATTAAAGTGGCATTTTCATCTCACACTTAAGGGCTGAGAAAACTCTTTTGAAGGCCTTCATTCCTCTGATGAGCTTGGGAAAGGAACAAAATCAAACAAGTTTTTTGTGGCAGGAGTTGGGTTGACTGAGACAGTTGGCTACTTCATTATAGCAATCATGTAGGTGGCCTTTCTCATGTTTTCAGATCCAAGAGAGGAGCTCTGACTTGACTGACATCTTTGAGTGGAGTCAGTTCTTTGCAGAAGGAGGGTCAGGTCAGATGTGCCATATGCAGCATGCACTGACAGTGAGCCCTTTCCTCTTGGCTGCTTTGAAGTTATAGTCTCTATCTTTTTGGCAGAATCACATCCAAGTGGTGAGATGGACCTGAGTTCAGGCAACTTAAAATGTCTGTAATATTTTGCACCTGTTTGATTGTGGTATTTATAGCTCATTTTTACCAGTGCTTGCTTTTCAGTGTAAGAGTTACCAGCAGGCTTCCTTGCTGGCACTGATTCCACTCTGAAGGAAAGGCTGGATGTAATTTGAAGGATCATTAGGGTGAGATCAGCTCTTGAAACCCGAGTCAAGTTAATGATGAAACCTGAGTTTTTTTAATAATACATTGTAATTATTACTCCCAGCAGGGCAGATACCTCATATTTCTCATCTTTTTAGCTTGAGGATCCTAGCTACTGTGGTCTTGTTCAGCTGTCAGTTGTTCCACCCCTTGCTTGGGTCTGCAAGGAGAAGATCCCTGCTCTCCACCATCAGATTTCCTCTTGAGCTTTCCCAGGTAGGGCAGTGTCTCTGCAGATGTCGGTGCATTACAGGCTGGGGTGCAGAGGGGCCGAGAGGAGGATACATGATCAACAGATGAAACAGCAGAATGTTAATAATAAAAGACACCTAATTGGGCATGACCTTTTGCCCAGCAACAAGGACATATGTGAGTGCACAGAAAGCACCAGGCCCCGTGGCAACCTGCTCCTACCTTCTACATGTCTTCCTGAGGACAAAATTGCGTTATGAGCTGAACCACTTGCTTGCTGCAATTGCCAATAAAGCATTAATCCTAACCCTTTGTAGACTGCATCTGTGCTTGCACCTCTGAGATGCTGGGCCAGATTGGAGAGGTGACATAAATCATGGTGTGCCTTACATGTTGGTGAGTGGGAGGGTAGTGCACACTGGGGAGAATGACATCGTGCAGGGGCGTGAGGGAGAAAGCTGTGGCAGGAAAAGCAACCTGCAGCAGGATATAGAAAGATGTGAGATAGTGCAGACTCTCTTTACTTAATGCCGTATTTCCTTACTGCCTCCTATAGCTCCTGTTGCAGCCTCCCCTGCTGTCCAGTGCTGGTGTCCACTGCCTCCATTTCCCCATAGTGGACTGGTGTGCTTTAACCAACTGTAGGCTTTCATTTTGTGGGAAATGCCATTGTGGAACTGCTGTCCCATCTGAAGTGCAGGACACCACTATATCCAGTCTCCCACCCCACCAGTGCCATCTGTTTATGAAGTTGTGAATTAGGGGCTTACTTTAGGACAAGATGAAGTGGCCTTAAGTTGCACCAGGGGGGGTTTAGTTGGGGTATTAGGAAAACTTTCTTCATAGAGAGGTTGGCGAAACTGTGGAACTGGCTGCTCAGGGAATTGGTGGAGTCACCATCCAGAAGGTATTTAAAGTCTTGTAGATGTGGCACGTTGGGACATGGTTTAGTGGTGGACTTAGTAGTTTTAAGTTAATGGTTGAGCTCAATGATATTAAAGGTCTTTTCAAATCTAAATGGTTCCATGATTTACATTTGGGCCAGGAAGTTTCCAACACCCATAGTCTAAACAGTGGACAAAGGAGAAAGCCTGTAGCAGGAACTTACTAAAAAAGGCAACTTCATTCCCTGATTTTGGGATTTCAGTGTATTCTACAGAATTTTGGAAAATACAATGTATTGTATTTTCCAAAGTGTTGTTTTCTTAAATGCACAGCAAAGATAATTTTAATTTTTTGTAATACACTTTCCTGCAATTTTCTTAGTTTAAGCTTCTCCTTTGTACATATTTCTTTAAATGGGTGCAATCTTAAAAAGATAGGTAATATATTACTGTTACTTAAACAGAATTTCTGCTCCAAACGTGAGTGGGAAGATAGGCTGAGGTTGTGATCACTTTGCTTTTTATTTATAACTTAAGATCCTCAAAGTGGTTGAGGGTATGTGGTCCTGTCTCTATTAACTTTATGGAAATGTACTGCCAGAATATGGGCTTCAGTATTTAAGCCTACTAATAATTATTTTTACATCCATATTTCCTCTAATGCAATGACATTTATTCTTCATTTCAAATGAAAATTAAATTCTCTGAAGAATAGTATCATCAACTGATTTGTCTTGCATCATCATGTTTATCTATTTTAGTAAAAAAAATCAGTGATTATTAAATTTACTGCTAAGACAAAGAATGAAAAGAAAAAACTATGATGCTGCTCAAAAAGTGCTCTTGCATCAATAGGAATTAATCAGAGCATATCAAGAAAAGAACATGGTCTCTATTTCCCACTGGAGCTAATGTTAAAGATTTAATCTTATTTACTTCAATTACTTTTTGTTTAATGTTAAAGTCAGAGGAAAATAAAAATTCTAATGTCAGGATAAACATTTGGATTGAATCTTGCGTGTGAAGTTGGCAGCATGGTACAGTGGGCTTTTTTCCCCGCTGTAAGTGAGAGAAAAGGTCTGGTACAGACCTGTGTGTTTTTGTTTAGCCCAGCAGAAGTGATGGGTGGTATTTGGAGGCACACAGGAAGGCTGCATAATAATGAAACAAACCCCTCTTGTGCGCATCAGCCAAACGATATCAAATAGAAAAAGCAAAATTGTGGGAGAGACCATTTCCTTGCACAGCTCATGTGGAGCACTACTCAGCACTAGGAATTTGGCATGAGTGTGGCTTCCAGCAGCGGTATTGCAGTCACAGGCTTTAAATAGTTGCAGATGTTCTGAAGGGGATTGTGGGGACCATCCCTACCTTCCCTTTGGGAGGCAGAGAGTGAAGTGCATGGCCTGCAGGAGCATGGAGTTTCCCTGGAAGGAGACTTGGCTGAACATCTCTGAACACCTCAGCTGAGTGTAGCTGTGGTTTATCCTGTTGCAGTCAAACCCATGGGAGGCTCAGGGGCTCCTGTCAGGATGAGCAGTGGGATGGTCCGTGTGGCAGCCCAGCCGAGGCTGGCCAGCACCAACAGTAGGTCCAGCCCTCCTGTTCTTGGCCAAGGGGCGACCCTTTGGCTGCAGCCTGAAATGGCATTAAGTAATGTTTCCCTTCCTGGCGGGTCCTTCGTGCCAGGGAGGGTGTGTACCCCAGCCTGGGGCAGGTGCAGGACTGGGCTGTGAGAGAGCCACTGTGTCCGTCTGCTGCTGGCCAGGTATGAGACCTGCCCCCTGCCTTCACCTCCTGCTGCTTCCCAGAGTTTGCTGGTACAGCTCTGGTTTTACTCTGGATCTATTCCCATAGTCCGACAGGCTGTTTATTGGGATGTCTTAATAGAAAGCTTCCAGCTATTTGTCATGAGATGTCAGGATGCAAAAGCCACGTGGAAGATCTGCCTGGTCTTTTCACCTTTACTCCTGTTATAATGTCACTGAAAAGGGGATGATTTCAAAATCTGAGTTTTACCCACCTTGTGTTCTCAAGTTTCTCAAATTAGAAACAGGAAGCTGTTTTGCATAAAGGTAAGATTGTGTTTTTAACAAGAAAAGTTGGTGTTAGACAGACTAAATATACCCACACAGTCATACTCAGTGGGTAGTCCTGGCTATTTTTAGCCTTTATTTGTGCCTCTCTTTATTTGTTTTTTTTTTTTTGTTTTTTTTTTTTTTTTTTTTTTTTTTTTTAGTGACACCTCCACTGTACCTTCATCTTGTAGAGAGGCACCACTTCCTGCACTGGTATGAAACTGGCAATTACAGCCAGCCTTGTCAGGTGTCATTTATCAGGCACTGCAGAGGGCTGGTTTCAGCAAAGGAAGAACAAAGCTTAATAAAAAGAGAGAGAGGCAGAAGTATTCTCTTAATAATTTGCCCTTTGCAACAACAGACCCTTATCAGATCCCACGCTCATCTGCCTGCTGACGCTGTACTTGCTTCATTAGTAGGAGCTATTTTTATACCTTTTGTGTCTTTTGAGGAACCGAGTGGGCCTGCTGGCTTGTAGTGAGTGATTCACCATCTCCAGGCGAACAGGGTGTCCTCAAACCCTGGCAGTGGGGGAGGAAGGGAAAGGTAGGGGGAAGAGTTCAACTGAATAAGCGAGTCAATTAGGTCAGTTATTTATCTTAGGTGGGCTGAGTGCTAAAACATTCCACTGCCTTAAGGAAAATAGCCCTATATGCTTTTGATTTGCAGTGCAGCATTTCAGATTATTAGGAGCTATCTCAAGGAACATTTAGTAATAATTAGTTCAAGTGTAGCTTAGCAAGCATGAAGCCCTGCATGCCTGTGCGTATACTCTGTGTGATAATTTCCCTGTCTATAAAGGGAGTGTTGAGGGCTAGACATGAGGATATTTGGGTGTTGAATTTGGTCTTTAAAGTCACTTCTAGCTCAGAACATTGGGTTGCATGTTGGTGATGCTTTCTTTTGTTTCTTGCGTACAGGAATTGTTAGTGTACCAAGATACTTTTGGGCCAGATTGTTAGGTGACTTCACTCCCGTTTCTGATAAAAGAAAGAAAAACTAAACTTGGTGGAATGAGCCAGGAAGGATGCAGGAGAAGGAGAAGTTGTCTGGAGTTTTTCAAAGCTGAGCAACAGTTGCTTTCCCTTTTGATGGACCATCAGTCCTGACAATGTCCTCTTAGAGCCTGTTGACCTCTTGCCTGGTGGCTGTAATTAGGATCCTTTGTTGCACTTACTTCAGCTTTTCATGGACAGGTGTAATTTGGTGTTTAATGGTTTCATATTGCAGGTTTCCTTGCAGTATTTTCAAAAGTTAGTGGTATGTGGGATACGTATATGAAACTTTAAGGTGCTGTGGTGATGCACCCTGGTCTGACCTTGTCAGATAAAAAGTCATTATGAAATCTAAACAGTGTCTTTCCTGAAAACTGTTTTGGGTTTTATTATGTTGTGCTTGCTGAGAATCTGTAACTTAGCTGTCAACTTGGTCTGTGTCTTAAATAGCAACAGCTCTGGAATAACAGAGGTTTTAAATTTAGTTTCAGGCATTTTAGTAGACATCTTTTCAGACGTGTTTGCTTGGGACAGTGATGGTAATGTTAATAAACACAGTTGATTTGTGTTTTGTAGAAAGAAATTTAAGTCCAAAGAGTGAAATTCCATGTATTACTACAAAATGCAGCAAAAAGCATATGCTTATTTTGTTGGATTTTGAGAGGTGTTCTGATGCAATTGAATGTTATACATACTGACCTTCAATGTTTCATACAGCAAAAAAAGAACAAAGTACTAAAAAATATGAAAAATTCTAAAGAGTTGTGGTTTTTTTTCCTATGCTAGCCATCCTGAGGGTTGTAAAGAAGGCAGCATTCTTAAATATGCAGTTTAATTAATGTATCCTACATTACTACTATAGTGATCAGCATCTTTAGGCAATGCTCAGTGACTGGATTTGCTGCGCCAAAATGCCTGTGTTGAGTCATTAGTCAAAATGAAACATTTTGGCTGCTGAGTAGTGACTGTTGTGACATCTGTGCAATATTTATGATTTGAGGCTTAATAGCTGATCTCAGCTGAACTCTTACAAAGTATTCAGGATGGATTGAAATAAAACTGCTGTGAAGACCTATTCTACTTTGGGGGCAAAAAGTGAAAAAAAAAATATTAAGAGCATACTGCTGATGTTTAGCATGTGTCGGGTTTTATTTTGACATGTGATGACCACAGAGCTTAGTAAACAACAGGTTTTAAAATAAGCTTGTATAATAATTGGTGTGAGTGAAAAACAAATGCAAGCTCAGATACTATAAATATCTTCATATGTAATTCTTCCCAGGGCGAGGGTTTTAGTCAGAGGCAGTGCATTTTCTCATTCAAAAAGGTGTTTGAAAGATACTGCTATTTTCATGTGAAATGGAAGTTGTTTCTTCTGACATGGTGTGAAAGGAGGCATGGCTGTTCCCAAAATCTGCCGTGGTTGCATAATTAGGATTGTGTAACTTTTTAACTTAAAAAACCTCACTTCCCAGAAAAATCAGTTATATTTTCCCTCTGAGTTGAAAATGCTAGGCAAAAGTCTGATGTTTTCCTAGTGTTTCCTTTTGGCATGAGAAGAATAGTTACTTTGTACCTAAAAATGTTGCAATATTTACTCAAATTTTGATTATTTTTTTTTCCTGGGAAAACTTGGGGGAAAGGTGTATCATATCTTTAAAGGGATTTACCAGTACAGCTGCATTCTCCCCAGGGGCTGCCTGTTTGCAGTCCTTGTGTGAAAATGATGAGGCATGTCAGCCTTTGCATGTCTTTCAGTTAGGAAAATTCTTATATCTGACAACTTTAACAGTTTGAACTCTCCAGTGAAAATGTTCTTACCCTTCCTACTGTAGGTGATGTTTTAGAAGTCTGTAAATGGCTACAAACCACATCCACACAGGGATCTTGCTCTTTGCATACACTTTATCCTTCCCAAGTGCTGCTAAAGTCATAGTTTACTTATTCTGTCCTTTATTAGGTGTGAAATTTCCCTTTACAATTAACATGTTCCTTTATGTTGAATTGAGAAAAAAGTCTTTAATCTCAGTAATTTTCACCAGTTCTTCCAAACGCAAAACTTCCATTGCAGTCCCAATGGCATCACATAGCATCATTGGTTAGGGTCTGAGCCTTTGCTTTTCAGAGGTTTTCAGCCCTTCTTGGGCTGGGCCAAAGCTCCATTTATTTTCTGCATAGTGAAAAGTAATTCTACAAATGGTGATTGGAAACTATTTGACATTTCTATGGTTTGGCACAATATCCTTATGTTTAATTGGTGTGGCTCAGAAGAAAGTGAGATAAAGTTGAGTTTCTGCTGACAGAGAGTAGTCCATGAATTAAGAGCTCATTTGTATCTCAGCACTGTTTTGGATGCTCCTGGACATTGTTAATGTGTGTTTAGTAAATACTTTTGCTTACTACTTAATTCATCCTTGAGAGACTCTCATTCTTCTGCAGATAGCACCAGTGGGATTAGGCATCATAAAAACCTTGTTACAGCCATCAAAATGATGTTTAAAGAGGACCTTGGTGGGCATCAGTTTCTGACTGTTCTCTGCATGGGAGCTGTTCTCACTCTTCTAAGTCCCTGTGAGCTACAGTTCAAAAGAAAATGGGGAGTGAGGGTGGGGGTATGGGCACCAAAATACCAAAAATTGTGGTATTTTTTTGCCTTCCGAAATTTTAATATTCCTGGAAGTACTGCCTGTCCGATCTGCCATTGCTCTGCCATTATGTTTTAAGGTCCACATGGGAAATGATTGGTATTTTATTAAACTGTTTTCATTTTTTAACCTGTTCCCCAAGGAAATAAGTACCAGTGTGAAACAAGTACCAGTTTATATAGTTTCCTTGTTTAGTTTCATATCTGAATAATCCCAATCCTTTGCTTTTGTATAGAGACAGCTTCAGGATGTCCATGTCAGAAGGCAGTCAGACAGAACAGGTAGCTTTTGTGTTATCTGGCATGCTCCGTCAGATTCTTGAAGTTCGCAGCAAGACTAGGCAACCAGAAACAAAATACTTACCTGATCCATTAAAAGCAGTGGAATCAGAGGGATCAATTAACTGCTAATTGGTTGACAAGACTGTTTGACTTGGCATCTCTTTGATAGCAGCGTTTTGTTCAATTCAAGGAGAATTGTGATTTGTTTTCAGATTCCTACCTATAAAGGAAGCATTTAAGATTAATTTGGCTCCTGCCTATTTTTTTGCTTTTTTTTTTTCTTTTAATACTCATCCTGTGGAAATAAGTGTTCAACTGGTCTTTGGCAACGTTAAAGCTTTTTTAATACTTTTTTCCCATCTGGTAGTAATGTGTACATTGTGTATGATGCTGAAACAGGAAACAGATATACTTTTAAGTGACCAATCCTTGTCATTATAGTTAAAAGGTCAGTGTTAAAGCATTTCTGCTCTGGACTTCTCTATGGCTTCTTAAAATACACTCAATTTGAAGTTAAGGTTTTTGGTTGGTGCCGTTTTTCTACAGAGAGCAGCAGTTTAAAATTATATTTGAGATACTTAACATAGCAAAAACTGAGTATTTTGCTGCAGTTGTACACAAAGCATTTATGATAATGAAAATCACCCATGTTTTCTTACTACTGTGTAATTGAACATTTCTTGCAATATATGTTACAATTTTCTCTGTAGACATCTTAGAGGTGTTGGATTAGCTTATTTTCACCTTGTGGCAAATAACTTAAGGTATTTTGTGGGTAGGATGTAAAAGCCTAAACCTAAGTGGTCTGATTCTGTTTTTATGAAGAATAGATCTGGAATTATATCCTTGGATTTGCAACTCATTGCTTCAGATTCATACCAGGATAATGTAGAGCAGAATTTGGCTCTCCTTGTTGTTGGAATAATTTTATTTCCTTTTAGTCTCTCTGAGTCAAGTCTCATAATAAGAGGCTCTTGTTTCTTACCTGATTTTTCTGTTAGTCTGGGCTTGACCTCTGACTTAGTAGGGTCACATTTAAAGTCTAGCGCTTCTTCATAGCAAGTACACATAGACATTTATATGAAATGTTTGAACAGGTCTAAGATCCTGCAGTTCAGGTGTTAAGGTACAACAGATTTGATTATTTAATTGTTTTCTTAATTGGTTTCAGTGTGCTTTTAAGCAGACAGATTCCAGTTATTTTATTCAACATAATCTCATTATGGCCTCAGGTAGTATTTTGAATTATATGAATTAAGAATAAGATGAATTTGGTAAAAGCATAAAATGAATTAAATAGTACTACTACAGTTATCTAAAATGTGCTAGATGTCAATTCTCAATGTTTGAGATTCTAAACCAGTTCTCAAAGTATAAGCTAGATACAGTTCAAGCACTGAAATAATAATTGCACAAATCAAAATGCCAGGTTTTATACCACTTCTAGTTTCACATACACATAATCTGTCCCTTGAAACCAGCAACTACTAGGGACACAGACGTGCCCTCATGAGAGTAAAAGCCTGAAGCTGTTTGGTCACACTGAGGTTGCAGTCTGCCCTTGATGCATCTATAACTGGATCCTCTCACTGTGTCCCCTCAGTTCCTGGCTTCTTGGGGAATCCTTCTGAGCACAGTATAGCAATGGAGAACAGATCCTGCCCTGTAGCTTGTCCTCAAGTAAACTTAGTACAGTGTGTTAGATCATTGTGTACTGCGTGTACTCGCTGAGCTGTGTTTGGGTTTGTATTGGGTGGTACTTTAAAATGACATTTTTAGAAGTATATTGTAATAATTTGTTCAGCTGCCCAAATTAAAAAAAAAAAAAAAAAAAAAAAAACCAAACCAAAAAAAAAACAAACAAACAAAAAAAAAAAAACAAACAAAAAAAAACCCCAAAAACCCAAAAACAAAAACAAAGAAACCACCCAAAAAACCCCCCAAACCCAACCAAACCCATACATATTATTCTAAATATTTCAGGGTTTTTCCAAAGCTGTGGTTCTCTGTCTGGTTTTGGAGAGTGGCAATATATTCAATAAAGCACCGAAATCCAGAGGGCATACAGAACATCTGGGGTAGACTTAAATTAACTAATTGGAATAGTATCTTCAAATCTGAAGAGGTAACAACACCAGTTACAAGAGAGAAAGTGACAGATTAAAATAAATGCATCTAACCTGTTTTAAAAGAGCTGCCTTCTTTGATTCAGATGTTCAAAATGATGTCTTACAGCTCCTGCCAAACTGCAGCAAAAGCATAGGCAGGCTCCCATTCCCCAGTAATTCAGACTTTGCCAAGTGTCAGTTGGTCACCTTTTTTCTCATTTGTGTAAAATGCCAAAACTATACACCCCAAGGACTGCATTCTTTTTGTTTTGTTGCTACATAACATCCTCAGCCCATGAATGAATACATAACCTTGGAAAGAAGGATGAACAAATGCTTGCCTATCTTCATGCCAGTTAAATCCTTCACTTCAGAGGTGCACACTGGATGCTGGTTGAGAGCTCTTCTTCAGACTTAGCCCACCTATGACTTTGCCTATGCAGGAGAAACTGTAAGTCCATATTTTACTAGGGATCCCAGTCTTTTAATATTTTTTGCTGGGATATCAGCACCAAGCAGTTCCTTGGGGAATGTCATTAGTAGGACAGAGGGAAGCATGTAGGACAGCAAGCTGAAAGTATGCTGTCTTTCTTCCTGAAAGGGTAAGGCAATTTTCTTCTCAGTTGCAGGTGGGGAAGAGTTCAGAGATGGCTTCTCTTGTGAGGCTGCTGGGCTTATCCCACACATAAATTAGATTTTCCTAATAAGGGTCTTGGCAGAGGTCTCTGCATGAATGTAAGGATTTTATTGGAGCCACTGCAGTTTGTCTGTGCTAACACTTGCCCTATAGGATACAAATTCTTCAGGGGCCAGTTACTATGATTTTGGGTTGGCTTTGTGCTGGCAGAGCTGGACAGAAAATATTTAAAACAAGGCTGGATCTGACCCTTAGTCATTATGCTAGAGTCAATATTTATTCTGTATGGTGCACTCAGGATTTAGCCTGGAAGACATAAGCTTCCAATTTGTTCACTTGCAAGAACTGTAATATGAGCTACAAATTGAGAAGCAGTAAAAGTAATATTTTGCCAAATTTTATTTTAAAGCTGTTGAGTGTAACCATTTTAATGGTTTGAGAAAAAAAGAAAAAAAAAAGAAAAGAAGGAATAATCTTGGAGCTCTGCAGTCCATCAGATATACATCCCCTGCATACAGCTCACAAAGGCACTCTCGTTAAAAAAGTAGCAATAGGGTATTGTTCCTTTCTCAAAAGTTTTGAAAATCTTGATTTAGTAGGTGCATCTGACATAAATACAGCTCTTGGTTTCCAAGTAATCTTCTCATGTTCAAAGTTTTCATAGAAGTGAAATGTCCTGATTTGAAGCAGGCAGATAGCACAGCTAATGTGACTAGGGGGGAGCTGGCTCTCCAGCCGCATTCCTGCCAGGAAACCTGGCTTGGCTCCCAGCCAGGAAGGACTTTGCAGCTCCTGTCAAACAATGTGCTCCATGTGACTCCCACACAGCTTCTGATCCGTGTAGGTGGGCTACTCTTACTCCAGCAGAGCTGAGCTGTGCCAAAGGTATTGAAAGAATTGTGCACTTCTGTCATCCTTGGTTCCTCGGTTTTAAATAGGTAGTACTTGAAATATAATGAGTTTCTCCCTATCAAATAGTATGCATTTGATGAAAAGCAATATTTAAAAGTATTTTTTACAATTTTTTCTAAAGGAAAAGCATTAATCACTTGGAAAAATTGAAGTCTTTTGTTGGTTTAAACTAGGCTGTGGATGTAGCCGGATGAGATAGAGTTTTGACTGGATAAAACAGACAGAATGACAACTAGCTTTGCAGTGTCTTACATTTCTCCAGTTAGGCCAGTCTCCCATCAGGGAGGAGGAAAAAAACGAGAAATAATATTAAAGCCATCTTCGACACAGGATGGGTGGCAGCTCAAACCAAACCAGAAATTACTATGTTTGTTCTGGAAAGGGATTTATTTTCCCCAGGAGAGTGGCTCTTGCCATACTTCAGCCATCAATAATCCCTGTAATTAGTCTATACCTGTTTCATAGTGTAGGTTGAAAAATAGTGTAGAATGTTCTGAAATTGGACTGAAGAATGGCTTTAACTCTGTAACAGAGTTCTCAGTCCAGAACAGAAAAGTTTTGGATATGTATTAGCATGATCTGTTGCTGAAATAGAACCATTGCTGTCACATTGCTGTGACTGGCAGATTTCTTCTATAAAGGTGCTCTCAGTAAAAGAAGAATGGGAAAAAAAGGATACTCCCATCTTATAGAAATTTCTCCTTCACCATTTCCAAAATTGCCTAATAAGGAGAAGAGTATTTTTCTTTGAAGATGGAAAATAACTTTATGCTCTCTCAGGGAGGAACATTCATTCTTGTCCCTGTTTCTGCTTTCCCCAGCCACACGTTTTCCTTTACATCTGTGCTGGTATATTGGCATCATTAGCAACCTGTGATTGCAGCTCAGCTGCTGAAACTGGTTGGCCACTTACCTGCCATTTCCTCCCGAGCCCCTGCCGAGCTGCTCTGCAGCAATGACTTTTGATACAACGTAACTCGTGCTCAAGGATTTCTTTTTCCATTTGGACCTTTTATTTGAGGAAGTGGATTAGGAAATCTAAAAAAAAAAAAAATAAATTAAAAATTATACTTGGATTGCATTTTTCTTTTTTTTATTTTAGTGAATCAGACAAGAGAGTTATTTTAAAAAAACATTGGCATATCAAAGCTAAATAACATTATGACCTAAAATATTCTGGCTTGCATTTAATAACTTGCTGTTATTTTGTTCTACAGCGGATTTCTCTGTAGTTAAAATTTAAAAAAATATTTGACTAAACCAACATTCCATCAGTTATTGCTGGCCTAACTACTGATACACTATTTGTAGTGCTAGTAATTAATTTATAACAGGTGGCATGGTACTGATTCTATTTGTGTCAAGTTACCAGGCTTTGCTAAGTCAATTTGTTCTTGGAAAGTGTTATTAATTACAAAGAATTAACAAGCATTTTTCAATTTTTGTTGATTTTTTTTCCTTTGTAGAGGTTAGTTTTTTATAATTTTTTTGGTGTTATTCAATGGAGAAAAACATGAGTGCTCTAGCTTCTTTCTGATAGTTGCTAAAAGTCTATATCCTCTACTCTTATGTTCCAGCTGTTTCTAAAGATCTTTCTTTAGAGATGCTCTGGCTTTTGGCATAAATAAAAGCCATAAAGAAATGCTGTCATTGTTGCTTTTGTTACCACAATTGAACAAACATCCTCTTCAATGAAACAAAAGCAAAAATCTGTTTTTGAAGAAAGATTTGTTGAAAACTGAAAGGGGAAGTCCTCCTTTGATGGGAGAAATGGTCGTAGGGCAGTGAGATGATGTTCAGGTTCTCTCTTCTCTGAGCTGATCTGTTCAACAATACACCTGCAGTGTGGTGACAGTCAGAGAGGTGGCAAATCATGGCAGTCACAAAAGTCTTTTAACCATGTATTCTTTAATCTTGTTCTGTAAGTTTCGTCTTTGAGAAGGCAGCCTTCTGTAGTAGTATCACACGGGTGTTAACTAATTTGGACACCTACTCCTGTTGCATTGCATTTTCTTGTCCCTGAATGGTGACACCCTGACCAGGAGTTTGTGCTGGTCCCTGAAACATTTAATGAGAGGCCTGGAGTCTAAAAGTATTAGCTGGAGAGAGGCCTTGAAAGGAGATTTGCCAAGGGGATTCAGGGATAATCCAGGCTTAACAAAGGCATAGGAATGAAGAGGTACATTGGCAGCTCTCTTTTCTCTGATTCAGGAAGGTGGGACTTCATTAGTTTAGACTTGCTGTTATTCATCTACATATTAGAAACCTAAGTCCTTTAAAACTATTCATGCTTATGGTGTTCAAATTTAATTGCTCAGACCTCGAAGACACAACATGAAAATTTCCAATGGATGAATAAATGAAATTTTCAGACCTCTGCTGTAAAGAATAGAAGATTTTTGTCATCATCTATACCTAATATCAAAAATCTCTTTTTTTTTTTCCACAGGAAATTTGAAGATAGTCATGCCTATTAGATGTTTTGACGATGCAGGTAATTACTTTATACTGAAAAAATAATTAGATGTGCCTATTACCTGTGTGTTTTCCTGCACCTTGCTATTGTTTCTTTAAGCCAAATTCATTTTCTCCACTGGAGGAATGAAAAGTATTCCAGTATCTCTAATACTGACTTTTTACCCTTTCCTTTGCTGTTGTTAAATCATGGCTGTCTTTATAATTCTCACTGTTTTATCCAGAAGATGTCTTGTGTTTGGATAACATGAAAACAGAAAGCGAGCATTCTACTTCAAATTCAAATGCTGTACTTTTCTGTGAAAATCATACCTCTGAGCTTTTGGTCTTTTTAACAGAACTGTGGAAACCTGTTGCATTTAAGCATTAAAAATGCGTGTATACCCGGATGGAATTGTTTCAACAGTGAAATCTAAAATGCTGAAGTCACATAAGCACAGTTTCTAACATAGCCTTTACATTTAGTGAGACATTCTCACTAGAATTTAATATAGTGATTTGAAGATGGAGTTGGGGAAAGGTACCAGTAGTACTGTGTTTGAAATGCTGCTTTGGTGTCTCTTTTTTGACTGTTTAAAAGTAGTTTACAATGTTGAACAACACCTCCTTATGAAACCAGTTAGATGGTCTAAGGTAAGAAGTACCTCATTTTAGCAATTTTTTAGCAATATTTGGTATATACCCGAAGTTGGCTAGTTGACTGTAAGAAACAAGCATCTCCATAGTGGAGGGCCATGTGCTCTATGTCAGAAGCACCTATCATGATATGGAAAGATTTCTTCTCTGATCAACCTACTTTCACTTGAGAGGAAGGCCAGGTGACTCAAGTGCATGTCTGAA
The DNA here is from genome assembly GCA_013401135.1 of Cettia cetti. Taxonomy (NCBI): domain Eukaryota; kingdom Metazoa; phylum Chordata; class Aves; order Passeriformes; family Sylviidae; genus Cettia; species Cettia cetti. The sequence goes on from VZUI01022314.1 coordinate 112,016, forward strand.
CCTTAGGTGAGTAATACTGGATAAGGTAATTCCCATTCACAGTGTTAGGCTTCTGTTTTCAGCAGTGATTTGCTGAAAGAGCTTTGAAAATATGTGGTGGACTTTTTGAGATCAAACCTTTAAACTGTCTCCTGAAAGCCTTCCAAAACTGTTTAGTTTGGAATGTGTAGGTCTATTTTCTATTCCTAGAGCTGCTGTTGAGTAGTGATTATGTTTGTGTGCATAATTTGGTGCCAGTCTTTACTATGTGTGCTCACAAAAGGGAGTTTTGTGAAATGTAGTTACCTTTGCTGAAGTACTTCAGTAATTTCCATGTAAGGCTAAATAGAAGTGCAACTGACTGCACCAATGTTGTTTAGTATGGCTGTACTAACTGGTGTGTGGGTTTGGTTTTTTTTTATTTTATATTTCTGTACAGATAGCTGTGTCACCATGGAAGAGATGAAGAGAACTTTGCTCTAGGAGATCACAAGTATCTCTGGATCATTCTGCGTCTCAGTATTTAATAACAATGGAACATGTCCAAATGCTATAACAAGCCTTTGCAAATGTATAATAAACTGTTTAGGAAAGTTCATACCATGAACAGAACTGTGTAATACTCTCATTAGTGCACAGACACAAATCTAATGCCTATAGACTACTGCGTGGAAAGTTCCAAAGAGAAAGAAAAGTCTGTGAACTTGCAACAGCCCTGGAAAAATGGGAGCAACAAAACTTTAAAAAGCACAGCTTTGGACACACTCCATGTGTCTGCACAGCTTTCAAGTGAACTAGCACTTAAGACCTTGTGTAACAAAATGGACTCTGGGGACACAGCTATAGGGCAAAAAGCTACCTCAAGGTCTGGAGAAACTGCTAAAGTACCAAGTAGATGGAGGCAAGAACATTCAGCTGTTATTAAGATGAGCACTTTCGGCAGTCAAGAAGTACAGCGGCAACCACAAATAGATCATGAGCAAGTAGGAAACACGGCATCAGCACAACTTTTTAGTTCTGGGAAACTGGTATCATCAAATGAAGCTGCACAGCAAGTCACAGAGAAGCAATATCCACAGCATCGTCCAAGCCCTTACTCATGTCAACATTCACTTTCCTTTCCACAGCATTCATTGCCACAAGGTTTCTTGCACAACATAAAGCCACATCAGAGCTTGGAAGGCCCTCCATGGCAGTTTCCTAGCCACTTGCAATCAGTTGCCTCAGAGGACTTGTTTCCCTTTCATATGCATAGCCATAGTGGAGGTTTCTCCAGGAAGAAGATTTCAAGTTTGAACCCTGCATACAGCCAATATTCACAGAAATCTTTAGAACAATCAGAAGATGCTCACAAAAAAGAGCACAAACCCAAAAAGCCTGGCAAGTACATTTGTCCTTACTGTAATCGGGCCTGTGCCAAACCTAGTGTACTTAAAAAGCATATTAGGTCTCATACTGGTGAGCGACCGTACCCTTGTGTCCCTTGTGGTTTCTCCTTCAAGACGAAAAGCAACCTTTACAAACACAGGAAGTCACATGCCCATGCAATTAAGGCAGGGTTGGTACCTTTCACAGAGTCAGCAGTCTCTAAATTGGACCTTGATGCCAGTTACATCGATGTGGAAGCTGAAATACATTCAGATGGAGAGCAGAGCACAGACACTGATGAGGAGACCTCACTCCTAGTGGAAGGGTCTGACAAACTGAGCCCTGTCTCACAGCTCCCACTGGACATTGCTAGCAGGAGTGGTTTTCACTCCTCCATGGAAGAGTCCTTGGTGGGGCCGATGAAAGTCCCCATTTTGATTATCCCTAAAAGTGGGATTCCGTTACCCAGTGAGAGTTCACCATATATTAGCTCTGATATGTTGCAAACCCCATCCTTAATTACCAAGTCTGATGACTCTCATACAGTTAAACAGCGACTTGCACTAAGACTGTCAGAGAAAAAAGGACAAGATTCTGAGCAGTCATTAAACCTCCTGAGCCCACACAGTAAGGGAAGCACTGACTCTGGCTATTTTTCCCGCTCAGAAAGCGCTGAGCAGCAAATTAGCCCACCAAATACTAATGCAAAGTCTTACGAAGAAATAATTTTTGGGAAGTTCTATAGGATTAATCAAAGAACAGCACTAACTGTAGCCACAACAAATCAGGAACACAGTTTAATGGGTAGAAAGGGCAAAACGGACCCGTCACCTCTTTTAAATAACAGATTAGATATCAAGATGCTTGAGGAACATATTTCTCACCTGACTCCAAATAAAGAGGAGCTCATTGACTCCAGTAATTTGAGCACTATTAAGTCTACACAAGTTTATCCAGGGAGCAATACAGAATGTAGACAGTCCCAGACCACGTCATCCATCAAAAGCGAATCCAACTTGTACCAAGTCACTCAACAGGGTGATGTGCCTGTCCTTCTAGAGCCCCCAGTAGATTCTTCTCCTCTTATTAGAAGTAACTCCATGCCAACCTCTTCTGCAAACAGCCTAAGTATTCCCCCATCTCTGAGAGGAAGCCATTCATTTGATGATAAGATGACTGGCTCTGATGATGTATTTTATCCTGGGACAGTGGGAATATCCCACCAAAGAATGTTGAGAAGGCAGGCTGCCTTTGAACTGCCATCTGTACAGGAGGGACACTCAGATTCAGACTATCATGGAAGACCAGGGAAAAATATCATTATTGCTTCCAGCAGACAGGCAGCAGGTGACAAAGGACCATCCTTAAAAGAGAAGAAAGGAGACAAGACCTTTTATGACTATGATGCCAGTGGAAAGCACTACAGAAAGTGGGAAGAATTTGAAGCTCAGAAGCAGAACTACAGGGACTCACCATCTGTAGGTGGGATGAACAAAGGGGGAGAGTTTTTTATTGATGCACTTGGACAATCTCAGTCAGTGCCATCCATGCTTGGAACAACTTTTGAAAACAGAAAGCGCAGGAAAGAGGAGAGTGTTGGAGATGAAGAAGACAGTCCTATGATTTGCAGCAGTATGACTGGCACGCCTGGGGGAATTCAACCTTTGGACTTAGATCCCAAATCCCAAATTCAGGAAGTGCCAAGAAGTGGATTTGCCATTCAAGGCCTGGAAAATGCTCCCCATTGCCACGCAGAGCGTTTTGAAATGTGCAGGCCTTACTTGCAGTCTGGAAGTCCAGCAGCTTCTTTAGAAGACTCATCCTTTACTGCAGAGCAAGAAAAGACAGCAGAATCACTGGTTAGAAAGCCCCCTGGAAATGTTATCTCTGTCATCCAGCACACAAATTCATTGAGTAGGCCAAACTCATTTGAAAGGTCTGAATCTACAGAACATATTGCATGCCAGCAGGAAAAGATGTATTCACCATCTGAAACATGCGAGAGTGAGATTTGTGAGTCCCCGATGAGCCCAGACCGAGCTCCACAAATGGAAACTGTTGACACCTGTAAGCCATCCCCATCCCAGCAGCCTCAGCCCTGTCATATGCAGCCCAGGTTGGTTCGCCAGCACAACATACAGGTACCTGAAATTCGTGTCACAGAGGAGCCAGACAAACCCGAAAAAGATAAAGAGGTGCAGAGTAAAGAGCAGGAGAGACCCACTGAAGAATTCCAGTGGCCCCAGAGAAGTGAAACCCTTTCTCAACTTCCAGCTGAGAAGCTACCACCCAAGAAGAAGCGTTTAAGACTGGCTGACATGGAGCACTCCTCTGGGGAATCCAGCTTTGAGTCTACAGGTACCAGTCTCTCTCGCAGCCCTAGCCAAGAAAGTAATTTGTCCCACAGTTCAAGTTTTTCAATGTCCTTTGAAAGAGAAGAGAATATGAAGTTCATCACACCTCCCAAACAAGATGAATTTGGAAAACAGTCTGAGTTTTTAACAGTTCCAGCAGGTGCTTACTCACTTTCCGTCCCTGGGCATCACCATCAGAGGGAAATGAGACGCTGCTCATCTGAACAGATGCCCTGTCCTCATGCTGCTGAAATCCCAGAGATACGAAGTAAATCCTTTGATTATGGGAACCTGTCTCATGCCTCGTCAGCTGGAACACCTACTGTGGCATTGTCTCCATCCCGAGAAAGGAAGAAATGCTTCTTGGTTCGCCAAGCTTCCTTCAGTGGTTTTCCAGAGATTTCTCAGACTGATCAGAGCACAGAACAAAGTATAAAGCAGGAGCAGATGGAACATTCACAGGTTGGTCTTCGCTCTTCCCAGCTTGTCTGGCATCACTCCCCTTCGTCTGTACTTCAGCCCATTCAGGTAGATGACTCTGGAAAACAGGCAATTGGCTCTTGTGCTCAGCTTAGTAATAGCTCATCCCACCTTGCCCAGCAGCAGGCTCTTGTTGCAGACAGCCCGGAAATGTTAAGGACTCCCTTAATCCAACAAGCACCTTATATTCCTAACAAGCATCCATCAGAGCAGCAGCAGCTATTTGCACATCAGGAAAAAGTCCCATTTCCCCCTATTCATAGCACCTTGTTTCAGTTCCCCTATCCAGCTGTCTGCATGGTGCACTTAGCACCATCTCAGCAACCTATCTTGTGGCAGTCCTGCACAGAACCCTTGCACTTCCAGCATCAATTTGTACAACAGCTGCAAAAATCTTACGTCAAACAGGCTTTCCAAATAGACGTACCTCCAAGTTATCACCTGGAACACGCACCTGAGCTTATTGGAAAGAAAGCAGCTGATTATGTGCACGCTAAAGAGCAAGCATACCAGCATTACTCAGGAACATCTGGGCCGTATTCAAAAAATACTCTTGCTAAGTACCAGTCAGACCATAGCATTAAACCGACAGATACCTCCTCTGAGCAGCATCCTCAGACAGATTTTGACTCCCCAAGTGATGGATCTGTACAGCCTTTGCCAGGAACAGTTGTTCCTGTCAGGATTCAAACCCATGTGCCATCTTATGGTAGTGTCATGTACACAAGCATTTCCCAGATCCTTGGACAGAGCAACAGTCCTGCAATCGTAATTTGTAAAGTTGATGAGACAGTTTCTCAAAGAACATTGGCAACTAATGCAACCATGCAAGGAATTGGATTTAACATAGCTCAGATGTTGGGTCATCACGGAGGACTAGAAAAATATCCTCTGTGGAAAGTGCCACAGACACTTCCACTTGGACTGGAGCCACCAATTCCCTTGTGCTTGCCTTCCACTTCTGACATGGCTTCTACCTTGGGAGGAAGCAAACGAATGCTTTCCCCTGCCAGCAGCTTGGAGCTCTTCATGGAGACCAAGCAGCAGAAACGAGTCAAAGAAGAAAAAATGTATGGGCAGATAGTTGAGGAACTAAGTGCAGTTGAGTTGACTAACTCAGATATAAAGGAAGATTTTCCAAGAATGCAGAAGCCTCAACTAGTAAGGCAGAGCTGTGCTACTGAGCCAAAAGAAAGTCTTACATCCATGTCATCCTCTTCAAAGCTGTCATCGTCAACATCTCAAGATTTCCCACCTGTCAGTATGGCAGGAGCTGATGCATTCCCACTGAGCAGAGAGAAGCTTTCCAGTTTTGATTCCACATCACCGGGACGGAAGTCCAGTGGCCCATCTGAAGGAAGAGACTCACCAGAAGAGTTGGATGTGGATGAAACAGCCTCAGATATGAGCATGAGTCCACAGAGGTCATCATTGCCACCAGGAGAAATTCAGGCAGAAGACCAACTGAAACATCAAAAATTACCTCTTGGGATGCTAGTCCAGATGTCATCTAATGCTGTTGGGAAAGTCACAACCTCAACCATTCTCCTGACAGACGTAGCAGATTTTCAACAGATCCTTCAGTTCCCAAGTCTGCGTACTACGACTACTGTGAGCTGGTGTTTCTTAAACTATACGAAACCCAATTACACTCAGCAACCAACCCTCAAAGCTTCTGTTTATGCCTCATGGTGTATAAGTTCATGTAACCCAAACCCATCTGGGCTAAGTACAAAGACCACTTTAGCACTTTTAAGGTCCAAGCAAAAAAACACCACAGAAATCTACACCCTGGCTGCTATGCACAGACCTGGAGCTGGTAAACTGACATCATCAAGTGCATGGAAGCAGTTTGCTCAGGTAAATAAGAAATTTTAAATTAAATTCATATATGTTTATATGAGAAATTTCTAGTAAACTATAAAATGCAAGTTAATGATTTATTTTTTCTTGTAAAAGTTTCCCCATTGGGAAATCAGCCAGTGACATCTTCCCAAGACAACATTTGAGCCTCAGTTTATCCTCCTGCAAGCTCTGCTACTTCTGCTGTCTCTGTCTCTGTCTCCATTTTCGAAAATTAGATGTAAAAAGTGAGGCTTTTAAAGCCTTCCTTTTGTGTGTGCCAGAGCCTGATACATTATCTCCTTTTATTTTGTCCTTTGTTTTTCCCGATTTAAACACTGTCAGACACAAACATCCATGTGCATTTGTAAGAAAAGACTAAGATAAAATTGAGTAAGGATCTTCAGATCCATTTAATGTCTTTTACATGTTGACTTTTCCTCATGGATTAAGCATTTGCAAGTGGTGCCAGGGAAAATTCTGTAATGGCAATAAATTACCTTCTGAGGCTTCTCCATATCTATTTTCCATTATTTTTTTCCTGAGGAAAGATACAATATTGTCTTTTCTGTCAAGACTCTTGTAAAAATTTGTCCATTTGCCTCCTCCCTTATTCTCTGTCAAATTAAATGGGACAGATTAATTCATCATATAGAGTTGGACCAAAATGAGAGTTTGGCTTTAACCTGGTATGTTAAAAGTATTTGAAATGAAGTGTGCGTTTATTGTATGCTCCAGAAGTAACACCCTTCCTTGACTTTGTTCTACAGATGAAACACGAGCCATTCTTCTTGTTTGGCAGCAAGCTTGAAAAGAAAGTAGTGGGGAATATTATAAAAGAAAGAGTAAAAGGAGACATTCATGGAGATAAAGACATTACATCCAAACAAACTGAGCCGATACGAATTAAAATCTTTGAAGGAGGGTAAGAAAATATAACTGGAAATTTCAAGCTCAGCCTGTCATTTTAAAGACATTTGAAAATGAATATGAATGAATTAGAATGTGAACAGTCTCCTGTATTCTTGCCGTGTCTTGTAGCTCCCAAGTCTCTTTTGTGTATTTGTCAGTCTTAAAATGCACTGCAGGGTACCTGTATACTCACTTTGGGCTCTACTTTGCTATTAAGATAATTGTTTTCCATCTGTGTGAGAGAACTCACTCAAAATTGTTACTTTAATTCCTTAAGTCATAAGGAAGTGGATGAACTGTTAACACTTTGATATTTTCTATGCCATTTCTTTGTATTTAATGACTTCCATGAGGATGTGTTTCCATTTTTAGGCACTATGTACTTCCACTCAGTTGAACGGGTTGACTGGGAGTGCTTAGTCTTATTCTTGTAATATTGTATTATTTACTGAGGTTGGATTTTGGAAATAAAATGTAAGATGCCAATGAAATCTATGGCATCTAAGACTAAGCCATTGATGTGTCATATATGGTTAATAAAATAATGTTTAATTTTACTGGGGCAATCTATCACTCAAGTGATAACAGAAACAAGTAACGAAGAGTGGAAAGTCAATTAACATTGTTTTGAGGCTTAAGAAACTTGTTAGGAAAAGAAAATGAAATAGACACTTGTTTGTCTCTGCAGCATACTCTAAAATGGAAGATAATGTTTAGTTTCTTTTACAGAATGCTGATACAATGCAATTAGTTTGCCAGTTTTTAGTAGCGTGTAGTCAGGTGGCTAAACAAGAGGTGTTTTTCACTCTTACCAAACTCAGATGGTCCCACAGCACTGTTTTACTGGGGTAACTAAACAGGTCAGCAGGGAGATGTGAGAAATTCTTACATCCATTTCCTTCTCCTGACAGTTTGTACCCTTTAAAATCTCAGTTGTCCTTCATTGACATTGTGTTTTTGTCTAAGATTGAACAATCTCCATGAAATTACCATTGCTTTTCTCTGTAGTCTGCAACACTGAAGGAGTATAGCCTACATCTTGCCTGAAAGACTGAAAAAGTTATTTTGGAAATTTTTATAGGTGTGCTTGCCCACCCTCATCCTGACTGTTCTCTGTAGTTGTACTTTGTCCTAATACCTAAGCCAGTAGACTGGCTTTAGAAGAGTGACCCAAATTCAGTGGTGAGCCTAAGTTTACAAGAAATTTAAAGAGCTGTTGCTTCAACTCACACCCACTCTGAAGTATAAAATTTGCCTGCTTCCCACCATGTACCATTTCTGAATTTGGATGACCCAGCTGAAGATAGTTTGCCTTGATGTAAGCTGCATGATGACAGGTCAGAAGAGTAAAAGTGTGTTAAGAAAAGCAACTTAAAGTAGGATTCAGATGAGTGTGAGCTGCAGCAGATCACTCTATAAAAAACTTCTACTAATACTTACTTCAAGAAATTTTGTGTTACTTGCACTACCTTAAGTTTTTCTGTATACCAATAAGGTTTATGAAACTATTAGAGTTAGAGTAAAATCATATCATTCACACTTCACCTAGAAATGTCTCCTAGTAATACTTGGCTATGTTTAGATATCCTTTGAGTAAAACAAAACATATGAATGTGCACATTAATTTCTGGAGTGGGGAGAACAAATAGTCTGTGCAACAGACTGGGACTTCCTCAACAGAAACATATAAACTGCAAAACTTCAGCAAATGAGGTGATGCAGTGTCAGTAGGTCCACCCTTTACTCACACATCATAACTTTATGGTACATTTTACAAGAATTATTTGTGGAAGAATAGATTAGTTTTTTCTATTCTAGACATTCATTTGGCTATTTTTTAAATCCTTGTGATATACCTTAGATATTATTGTCATGCCTTGCACTGCTTTCTGTCCTGGTTATTGAATTTTTCCTTCTCTTCAAGTTATTGTTTATGATTTCTTAAAGCTAGTTTTTTACATGGGTGGGTTTCTATGCTTGCTTCTTCTTGGCTGTTTGTTGAGTTACTTTATTCTTCCCTCTTCAAGCACATCTTCATCTCCTCTCAGCACCTGGTGCAATGAACTATATAGTAAATGTTGTCTTCGTGTCACATTTTCTCCCCTGGATAGACAAGCACAGATGGTCGTGTCTTGTTTCAGCAGGATATTTTCATTTTGGTTTTCAGTTTTCATGGGAAATGGGTTTCATTAGGCTTTATGATTGCTTTTGTTTCATAGCTGTGAAGAAGGTAACTAGCTGAGAAAGATCTATGGTTGTCTGCTTTTGGTTTGTGGGAAAGCCTGTCTACCTGGCAGGGAAGTGCAGGTCTGCCTTGTGCCAGTGGGGTGGATCATTTGTATGGCAGCTGGGCAAAAAGCAGATAGCTGGGGCTGGGGATGAGTGAGAAGCTGAAGGAGCAGAATCAGAATTGAGGCAAAAAGTAGATCGTAGAGTTATAGAGTTGTTACAGTTGGAAAAGACCTCTAAGATCGTCGAGTCCAACTGTCAGCCATACCACCAGATGTCACAGCACATCACCACCTCGCTGCAGAAAGCAGCATCAGGAGCATTTTGTAAACATCATAGCAGAGGGAGCTTGGAAGGAGGAAGCTAACCACTGCGTTATTACCACTGGCAGGTGGCTTGATTCAAGTGAAATTACCTGAATCACAAAATCTGCTTTCCATCATCTGTGACTGCAGATGTGACTGATGGGATATGATGCAGTATTTCTCAAAGAAAAGCATTTGAAGTTCAGTACTTGTTGCAGTACAGTTAGTTACTACTGGTGTGCAAAGAAAGAAGGGACAGGACAAGCATGCCTGCTCCTCTGACACTTAGCTTAAGGACAGTATCAGCTGACAGCAAGAATTCACAATTTGCTTATGTTTGTACTTTCATATCTATCAGTAATAGACTCTAATTGAAAAACCCAAATAAAATAACATTTTGGATAGAAATTGCAGGACTCTGAGACTTGTTAATGCTTTTTAACTCAAGGGTCCCATCTTAGTCAAACTCGGAACAGCAGTGGCCATAGTCCTTACATGGACATTACCTAATAGGAAGGGAGAAATTACTCAAAGCTTTGAGAGAGGCACAAGTTAGCAGTAAGACAGAATATTCCTGAGGTCTAAAAGGTAATCACCATAGACTCAGACTTCTGGTCTTTTAGTTTTTGCACTAGCCCTTCTTTAAATGTCAAGCTTGTGTGTGTCATTTCTCTTACAGTCATTGTTATGATGAAGCATACTTAAAGAGTCAAGGTCAGTTGTGGCCAAAAACCATCTATATGAATGATGAAGAGACACATGTTTTATCATTGTCTTTGTGTCCAATGGGATCTGACAGGTGACAGAAGCCAGTGGAATGAGGTCAAGCAGAAGAAGAGCAGAGATGGAGCAACAGAAAAGCACATGTAATAGCACAGCACTTATCTTACCAGTATCAATCAGGGGTGATATGGTAGACTCCATCCCAGCAAAATCAGACTGTAAGGAGAGATGAAGAGAAGATAAAATAGCAGTATTACAAATAATAATGGCCTTTTTCTTTGTTGTCTGTGGGAGAAAGCTTGGAGGTAGTTGATGAAGCAGTGGATAGAGAGATGACTAGCAGTCACTGGCATGTGGATATGAAGGAGAACCTGGGAAATGGGGCAGCCAGACAACCAAGATCCCAAAAATGTTGTACAGAAAACCTTCTAGAGAGGTGACTAAATATTAAATTACATTAGACTATGCCAGTTTTGCCCATGCTGCCAGGGACAGTGAAGGAAATGGAAGAGGTACAACTTTGCTGGAAAGAAGATGAAAAAACTTGAATTTAGGCATCCACATTTGGAAGAGGAGCTAGTGTTTTTAAAAGAGAAGAAGGTGGACTTGAGAACAGGACACTGTTTTATGTTTTTCTGACATATTAACTTCAGAATTCATATTGCCCATGATATAGCTAAACATATGGGAAAGTGTTCATCTAAGAACAGCACACTTGAAAAATGTTCCAGCTCTGTAACCGAAAAAATTGCACTTTTTTCTTGTAGAGTTATCATCACATTAACAGAATCTTTCACACAGTCCCCTTTTTATTTAAAGTACTGAGTGTCAGTACCAACGATATTTTGTGGGCTGTGCATCCACAGAATGTCTGAAGGTACTTTGTACTGCTTAGGAAGAGGGCAATGGAGGACAGAGGGCAGAAAAAATATTATTTCTCAGTTCTTGCACTTTCTGGATGTTACTTTGGATGAATGAGGATGGAATTCTTCCCCAAAGGAATACCCAGAAGACTTCAAACCTCAGAACAGCCTGAGTAGATTCTCTAGACTCTTTTAGATTTCAGTATTAACAATTTAGCATTATAATAAAGGCAATGTACAACTTTACATAGACTTATATAGATCTTATTTGTTTTCTAACTACACAATGTGTGATCAGCAAAAATAGCATAGAAAGCTTATGTCTGTGCTAATCAAAATTTCAGTGATAGCTTTCTCCAAAGTATCCATGTTTGACATATACTATTTTATTTCTAAAGTATCACGTACCTACCTGAGTGAACTCAGCTCGGTGTCTCTTTAGGGTGTGATTTATCTTTGGGAGTGTCACGCATCTGTAACGTGAATGCGTACATCCTTGCTCATCAGCCATATTCCCTTTATGCTTAATGGGAAGAAACAGGCATTTCCAGGATGTGATTTATCTGATCCCAAGAGATAAATGCTTTAAATAGTTAAATGCACCATGCTGCAAAACAACACTCTTGTCAGTGGTGATAATTGTCTGTCCTGTACGAGACTACAGTGGACTGAAATAAATCCAACCTGCAGGCTTATATTTGGACTTATGTCTATTGGAATGGTTGTTCATTGGTTTCCTGACAAGGTGTTTATACTGTTTTCATACTGCAACCAGTTGGTCACATATTGTTCAAATACATTGGGACCAGTACATTCTCTAAAAGCCAAATACTTCGTGAGTTCCAGACTGCAAATTCAGTAGTTCTTCGGACTTCTGTGAGTTTGCTCTGATGATGAGGATCAGATGCATAGAAGTGATGTTTGTACATGTATGAGACCTAGAGTCTGTATGACTTAAATACTTGCTCTCTTCCAACAGGTATAAATCAAATGAGGATTATGTCTATGTCAGAGGTCGTGGCCGAGGGAAGTACATTTGTGAAGAATGTGGCATTCGCTGTAAAAAGCCAAGCATGCTCAAAAAACATATCCGCACTCACACTGATGTCCGGCCTTATGTATGCAAGTTGTGCAATTTTGCCTTCAAAACTAAAGGTACTAGACTCTTTTTGCTGAACTCTTTCCACTTCTGGAGCTATTTTGCCCTCTGGGATCCAATCACCCATTGCAGTCAAGGAGAGTACTTTCTTCAGAATAAAATTGTTGTGTTTATAGATACAGAACTGTACAAGAGAATTTGTTCTCTTCTGTTAAATTGATTCAGGGATTTTGTAAGACTCTGAAACTCTTTGGATAGCTTCATTAAGACCTCTAAGCTCTTGCCTGGCCCTTCTGTCTGCAAAGAAAATGTAATAGCATAAGAACTACCCTGAAAAATAATATTCTGCTAACACTGTTACATGGTGCAAATTTTAATTGCAGCAACACTTAAATGCTACCAGGAGACCACACTTATGACATAATGTAGAAGCAGAGCATCAGCTGCTGAGGAATACATGCCTTCACAGGCTTTACAGTGGGTCAGTTTCAAGTTTATAAATAATGCATTTCTCCCAGATGGGCCACTCCATCCACTGTGGCATTAATTATGAATAGAGATCTGATAGCTTCTGTTCACATGTATTTATCAGCACAGAAAAAAGCTTCCATTTGTCACCCTGAGGACACAGATAATGATATTCTTTGGAATTCAGATTTGTGATGCAACCATCTCCTTGAAAGAAAAAAAAAAAACTTTCCTTGATATCATTTCTTTGTAGCACAGCCTAAATGAACCTTACATTCTCAGTTTCTTAGCTTCCCTTTGGCAGACAAAAGAAATGGATTCTGGTCCCAGTGCAGTGAAACTTAACTCAAAGTGGGAGAAAGGAAGCTGAATGAAATTTCTCCCAAGACCCCAGTGCAGCTTCATGGCTGTTTTGAGGATTGAGAATTGTAATAGTTTCCATGACTCCAGCACTTCTTCCTGTGCCAAAGATGGGAATAGCTGATGGATGGTAGTAGACCCATCAACCTAATTTAAGATGAGAACTTTCATGAGCATGTAGAGACAAAGACAAGGAGCTGCTTGTTTGTAGTCCCAGTAGACCATCTGGTGAGCTGTCCTCATATCATTGCTTGCATTTGACATTGCTGGAGAAATGCGTCTTGAGGAGGGCCTTGAAGTACATGACAGTATTGTAGTTGTACAGCTGTGTTCAGAGAGGACATTCCAGGAAGAAGAGGTGGCATGGGAAAAAAAAAAAAAGGAGAAATTGCTTGTTGAGGCTGGCATTTCTGACAGATAAGAAACATGGAAGAGGTGGTTTCCTATTGCACAAGAATGGCATGAATAGCAAGACACTAGGTTAGCCTTCGAAGTACAAGAGGTGTTTAACTGGTGTATTACTGATTATAAGCAGTTGTCAGCCTCATAACTGTGCTGCTATTTTGCTGAGAGTTTGTAGGGGACAAATTTTCAGAGGTACTTAGGTTTTTAGTTTTTCTGAGCATTTAGCCATCCAGAAGCATCAACAGCCAAGTTAGCCTTTTCATGCAGTGCACAGGCATAAGATACTCCTACTGAGAAGGGAATTATTTGAACTAGCTGGAACTGAAAGTCAGAGAAGACGACCCTAGCTTGTGAGTTTCTAAGCACACCTGCACTATGCAGCAGAGGGGTTCAGTGTTCCTGCCCCAAGATGGTATGTGCCACAACACCATCTGGAGATACTGACTGGGGTCCTGGAAGCAGTGTAAATACATCTCCAGAGGGCTTTCCTTGAGCTAAGAAGCACCATATCTTGGTAGTGGGTTGGGTTTGCTTGTGCCATGCTTTCCCTTTTGAATGTTGCAAATGAGACTGAAGTGGCAAATGGATTGGAGCGATACTCTCCAGCTTGTGCTTTGTGCTCAAGATTCTTTGTCAATTTCAACCCAGTTTTTTTATCTGTGAAAAAACAGACCAAGACAGACACTCCAGAAAGTCAATAGTCTAGATAAAAGCTAGATTGCTCCCTCAGGGGAATGGGAGATTTGCTTTCAAATCTCTGCTGTGTCTGGCTTAGATCTGTACTCTAAATCTGGGAGCTGAACCTGAATTTCCCACATCCCAGATGACTGCTGTAAGCACAGCTCCTCTCAGTTCAGAGACTGCAATTGGATGGTAAACTTGCATAGAGATGTCTCCCATAACTGTCTTTTTTTTTTTGGTGGGATACTTTTGCTTCCAAATGCTTCAAATCCATGGAGCATTTGGAAACCATGTGTGAAGTAAATGGGAGAGCCCTTACCTTGGAAATGCCACTGTGTAAATGGGAGCATGAGCTCTGAATGGCTGCTGAGCTGTGGATTTACTTTGATTTCTAGGCAGTCTGTACATATCATGAACAGTGAGTCCAGGAACAGATAACATCCAAAAATGAGGTTTTTAGGGATGCCTAAATATCATGTGGAAAATTGGAAAGATGCCTATATACCTCTCAGGCCCTGAGTTTATTTGAATTTTTTATTCTCTTATGATATAAAAACGCACTCTCATTAAAACAGGCTCTGAGGGCAATGGTCTAGATGAGTCAGCCCTGTCTGTTGGGGTGTTTTTTAAAGCTAAAACCGATCATCTGCAGCATAGTGGAGTTAAGATACACCAAAACCTTACTTGAAAAGTGATCTTTGTTGTTGTCCTTTAATTACATTAATCTCTGATCCACAGGAAATCTGACAAAACATATGAAGTCTAAAGCACACATGAAAAAATGCTTGGAGCTTGGAGTATCAATGACATCTGTAGATGATGCTGAAACTGAAGAAGCAGGTATGTCAAAATGATTTAATTTAGTTGGACTGGCCTCATTCCAACTAAAGTATGGAAAATATGGAATCTGCAAATGACTCATTGCACTTTAGCACAGTGATGGGCATGGGAAAATATATTACAAGTATTTGGAACATTTTTTAATTGAGAGTTAACTTTTTAATAAACAGGAAGTAAAAATAATAAATCCTATCTAGTTGTCTGGGTTATGCTTTTTTTACATGAAAAGGCTCTAGAAATAAAAGTGTGGCTGTTGTCATCCATTTTATACGAGGTTCCCAATCTTTCTTCTTAAGATATGAGAGATGGCAACGTTTAGTGTGAATTTGTACTTCTTTGCAAATATAGAGTTTTAAGGTATTATTTTGAAAAAAAAAAGTTTGTAATGGTTGAAGAATGGCTTTATGCAGCCATCCCAGATGAAGTGCATCCAGCAATGGCAATGAGCGTGCTGGGTGGAGAATGGTTGTGGCGTGAGAGGTGGGATATGTGCTAACCACTTCGACTTGGCTGTGGTTGTTTCAGAAAATATGGAGGACATGCAGCAGGAGGCAGAGAAGAGCAGCAGCCTGGCAGGGCTGTCAGCAGAGCACCAGTTTTCTGATGCGGAGGAATCGGATGGCGAGGATGGCGATGACAATGATGATGATGATGAAGATGAGGATGATTTTGATGATACTCAGGGAGACTCGACACCAAAAACCAGATCAAGAAGCACCAGCCCGCAGCCCCCTCGGTTCTCCTCCCTGTCAGTGAACTCGGCTGGGGCATCGCAGGGGGCTTCCCCTGAGGGCTCCCTTTCCGTGGGACACTCTTCCCTCATCAGTTACTTGGTCACCTTACCTAGCATTCAGGTTACTCAGCTTATAACACCAAGTGACTCCTGTGAAGACACACAAATGACAGAATATCAGAGGTTTTTCCAGAGTAAGAGTACGGATTCAGAGCCTGATAAAGACAGATTGGACATACCCACCTGCATGGATGAGGATTGCACGCTTTCGTTAGATCCCAGTTCTTCTCCGAGGGACCTCTCACCTTCCAGTCAACAATCGTCACCTGGCTACGATTCTTCACCCTACAGAGATAACTCACCAAAGAGGTATTTAATGCCAAAAGGGGATTTGTCACCCAGAAGGCACCTGTCACCCCGAAGAGATATTTCACCCATGAGGCACCTTTCCCCGCGGAAGGAAGCTGTGCTGAGGAGAGAGTTATCACCCAGACGGGATGTGTCACCCAGACGTCACCTATCGCCCAGGAGACCAATGTCACCAGGGAAAGATGTGTCTGTTCGAAGAGATTTGTCTCCCAGGCGAGAGAGGAGGTATATGGCCTCCGTCAGAGCGGCATCTCCCCGGAGGGGCTTGTACCATAATCCAGCGTTGTCCATGGGTCAATATTTACAGTCTGAATCTATTCCAGTGGGACATTCAGTAAGTATGAAAAATTTTTTTCATTCCTCTTGTCAAAACATGTGCGCTTACTGAATTTGTGCCTTTCAGAAATCTCTGCAGCTTTGTGGAAGAAGAAGGCATAAACTTTGAGTCTTGGTGGGAAGTCCTTGAACGAATGCAAGATATTTGGAATAGACAGGGACCAAGTCAGAATGCTGATTCATTTAGATGCACTAGAGTCAGCCTAAGGGGCAAGTGTTCACTTGGTAGAATAGTAGCTCCATCAGCTTCAATGAAATTAGGCTGGTTTGCATTTTCTGCCTCCATATTCATTATATTGCATGTATATGTATATGTATATGTATATGTATATGTATATGTATATGTATATGTATATGTATATGTATATGTATATGTA